>LOJH01011355.1:7117-26561 GCA_001685095.1 Ellobius talpinus
CCATCCATCCATCCATCCATCCATCCATCCATCCATCCATCCATCCATCCAGATGCACATTCACCCACCTGTCCATCTGTCCACTGTAGAATCTACACAGTTCTTTGTGCAAGTTTGAAAGTCAGGTAAGATATTGGTGAGAACACACATGGCCAGGCCGTTCAGTGTGGCTGAGGTTGTGTAAGACCCGGTCAGCCCTCCTGAAACATGACGCAACACTATATGCTGGGAAGCTTCCAGACTCTTCCAATCTTTCTGGACAAAGACTGCGGTGGTCTTGTTACCCTGCTATGATGCTGAAGCCAGACTAATACCTCCTTTCAGGCTGCATCAGGATGCCCTATTCTAACTTCCTTCCACCCTCCCCACTAATGTTATGCAAGAAATTGCAGCCCATTATTTTAAGAGAAATAAGCCAAACCCAAAAGGACAAGGAACAGAGATCACTTCACTTGTGATGAGAATTCAAGTCCATGCCTTCACCTCCCCACACTGCCAGGGAACTTAGGGGCTATCTCTCCAAAATCACCTTGCTCCCAGCTATTCAGGGCTGCCCCAGGGGAAGCCACAGTAGGGTATGATTTTGAAAGCTCTCCAAGGAAAGAAGGGAAAGATGGGGAGAAAGAAAGGCAGGGAATCCTGGGAGGTAAGGCAGATGGAGCAGCTGCCATGGAGCCCCACCTAGAGGGTGGCCAGTCAGAGGGCTGCAAATGACCCTGTCCTGGCTACCCTCTCAGTGCCATGCCCTGCAACCGGGTGGGTGAAGGCATCAGCAAGAATGGGGGTGGGGCATAAACAGGATGCACAGACTGCCAGTCAAATGCAGATGACTCCCATGATGGCTTATGAGGGAACTCTGGGGCAAGACAGGATCTATGAAGACGGGAAAGACTGGAACACATTCAGTCCTGACTGAAGAAAGAGAAAGACAGATATGGAGGGAGGGAGGGATGGACGGAGGGATGGAGGGAGGGCAGGCAGAGGCCATGCCCACAAGAGACAAAACAATTCATGGTATGAAGTCAGGGGGATGGGCAATGCTGGGGCTCAGAAGCCAGGAGAGATGAGAAGAAAAGATAATTTTCTAGCCAAGAGTAGCCTTCCCATGCAAACAAACATTTGCTCACCCAGACAGATAGGGCAATGGCAAACACAAGAGACCATGCCTCTCAAGTGCAGCTTGACAAGCCAATGTGTCTAACTGGGGCTACTTACAGGACCAGGAATGCAGGCAACTCATGGGCAGCTACATCAATGAAGAAAAGTTCTCTCTCCCAGCAACTGTTAACTGCAGGACAATTCTAAGGGGGCAGGACCTCTTGGGCCCCTCCCCTAGTAACTGTTAACTGTCTATAAATCCTTGGGGAGGAGGAAAGGCCCCATGAGCCTTCATTCCTCTCCCTAACTGGACATTAATGGGCCCAATCTCTGCATTTGATCACAGCTGTTTAGAATTTAAGAGGTCAACACTGCCATCCTCAGCAGACGTGGCCTTCCAGCCATCAGAACTGAGCCAAGAGTCCCGTTTGTTACTAAGGACCCATTCTTGGACACATAGCAGACTTGGAAGATTTTGTTACCTGACCCACAGACCGTGTTTGGGGCCTTCAGCAGGGCCCTGGATATGACTCTGACTCCAGTGTACGGTAAGATTGTCACTGAGTCAGTTAATGTGAAGTTGGAACCTCAGCTTCCAGCGGCCTTGTTCTCAGCAGAGCACGGGCTCTGTGCAGGGAGGGCTCCGCACCAGACAGGTACAGGACTTCTGCGGAGGCCTGTGGCCCTGTGACACTGTAGTTATGCCCTGGACAATGTTCAAACAGTATCACAAACAGTTCATTTCTTCTTATTTTAGATTCCTGAGAAATAGAGGGAAATGGCTCCCAAAAAAAATCCTCTGAGTCCCCTGTCAGGAGAGACCCCAACTGGAATTTTTTTTCCTCCTTCCCACCTATAATAGTAACACAGAGACACGAGTCTGTTAAGGCCTGCCCCACACCTTCATGAGGAAACAGTTTCTTTCCTTGGGTATGTACTTGTCTGTCTGTGCTACTATGACAAACTACCTGAGGCTGGGTAGCTAATGAAGGAAAGATGTTCCTTTGGCTCCTAAGTCCAGTGACCAGAGGGCCCCAACAACACAGTTCCAGGGTCCTGGAGAAGGTCCCCATAACTTTATTACAATAAGGAAGAGAAGTGGGAAGGGAACTGGCCACATGCAGGAGGGGAAATACAGAAAAGGTATAGGGTGGCCTTGTTTCGTAACAACCCAGGCTCATGAAAAACACTGACAGACCCAGCCACTCAGTGAGACCAACTCAACTCACTGTGTCTGCTTACAGGCTCCACTGGCTCTCAGAACTACCTCACAGGCCCTTGGGCTTCTAGAACATGGAGACAAGCATAGCAACCAGTTTCACTGGGGAGCTCTGCACCCCACCATGCTCAGAGATGGCTAGTGGTCCATCTCTGCTCCCTCCCCTGCCATGTTTCTCCAACCAACAAGTGTGTTAACATCCCTCAGCCTAAAACTAACTTAGTTCCTTTATACCTGCAAATGGTGTAGCCTTCACCCTTCATCAAGGAAACCTCTCTGCAACAGACAGAGACCATCACAGAAAACCACAGCCAATCGAAAGGCAGAGTTATGAAGCCCAGTCCCAACAGATACATCTACAACATAACCGCAGCACGAATAATAAAAAACCCAGAGATAGATATTGGGGTTTAAGTTGAAGATCAGAAAAGCAAAACAGCCAAGCCACTAGAGAAGTCTTACCTCTACCAGGGCTTGGTGATTGCAAACTGAGCCAACGAAGCAGACTAAGCAGCTCTCTCCTCCCATTTTATATTCCCTCTAATGCTGGGATTAAATGTGTGTGACTCACTAATACTGGGATTAAAGGTGTGAGCCACCACCACCTGGATTTGTTTCTGCGTTGATCTTATGTATTCCAGGGTGGCCTTGAACTCTCAGAGATCCTTCTGCCTGTCTCCCAAGTCCTGGGATTAAAGGTGTGTGCCACCACTGCCTGACCTCTATTGGCTTAGATTTGCCCTTCTGATCTTCAGGCAAGCTTTATTTATTAAAACATATAAAATATTACTATATCTAACTTCTACACCTAGGGCTCAGGGAACATTGTGGGGCTGGGAGCCAAAGGATCAGGGACTTTGCTGTGTCTCCTAGGAATATCAGAAGCTGCATCCCTAAAGTCTCGGCAGTGTGCATGCCTAAATATGAGCTGAACAAGGATGGCATCATACACATGCTAATATGGAAGGGGGATGGAGCACATAGCCTCAAGCCTACACCAAGAACCATAGATAACTAAGGAGTGCCAAGAGTGGGAGAGATAGTCCTCCCCAGAGATGGTCCTCCCCAGAGACGAGCGTGCCGAACGGTCACCTGAAAACATAAACACAAACATTATACAGACTAAGAAGGTTGTGATTTTAGAAATACGTATTCATATTCTATATATGTATTATTATAATATTATTAATTATATGTATATGTGTGTATGTAGATAGATATAATTAACAAGGAGAGATCATGAATTTAAAAGAAAGTGGGGATGACAGGTAACCTTGGGAGAGTTTGAAAGAAAAAAGGAAAGGGGAATTGACATAAAATTATAATCTCAAAAAAAAAATACCTTAGTTACTTCCTTCTAATGAAAACCACAAGAGAGGACAACTGGGGTCTGGCTCACTCCAAGTTCAGCAATCTCTACCAGGCCTGAAGAATCCTCCTCAATAATAGAGAGTCTTCCTCAATAATGGAGAGCCCTCCTCAATAACGGAGTGTCCTCCTCAGTAACGGAGAGTCTTCCTCAATAATCGAGAGTCCTCCTCAATAATCGAGAGTCCTCTTCAATAATGGAGAGAGTCCTCAATAATGGAGAGACTCCTCCTCAGTAACGGAGAGTCCTCCTCAATAATGGAGAGTCTTCCTCAATAACAGAGAGTCCTCCTCAATAACAGAGAATCCTCAATAATGGAGAGTCCTCCTCAATAACAAATGTGTTAAGGAAAAAAAAGAGTAGAGAATTCTGTATCATGCTTGCATATGTGTACACTCTCTTCCACACCCCCAGAACACTTAAATACGAATGTCACCAAGAGTAGACACTCTGCAAGAGTGCTTTTGCCACTATTCATGTTTGGAATTACAGCCATAACTATTTGAGCCTCACAAAGAAATTGAGCCTGGGTCTGATGGGCAACTATCCTTTCCCCAGGAGCAATGCAGATGGAGACACAAGTCAGGGAAAGCTGTCACTGACCCTTCCGGAGACGCTTGTTTTCAACCTACTGATAACAAATTAAGGTGCAAGACACTAATGGGCCTCATCATTTTCAGGAGGCCAAGACTGGCTCTAGACGGCTTCATTCATCTCCAACTGTGTGCTTTAGCCGTGGAGTGTATCTCTACTCAAGGAAAAGTTAGAGGAGTTGCTAGCTCACAGACTCATGGACTTCCCTCGTAAATACTGAACACAGGAAGATGTAATCTCACAGGAGATTTTAACTGTGTTTAGGAGCATCCTTGGAAGACAAAGTGAATGAATGGCCTCTGTGCCTGAGCACTGCAGCAGGAAACTCAGGATCCTCCTGCCTCCTTTCCCTCTCAGCTTAGAACCAGCACCCCTGACTATTTACCCTGGACCACAGTGGCACATGGAGTCAAGAGACAGAATCCATTCTGGTACAGACAATTGTTCCTACTGCCAGACGAGCAATATGCCCCAGGTCCCTGTGGCTAAGTTAAACATCGCCATTAAACACCAAGGGAAAGACTGATGCCCAGCACGGTGGGGCACATTTGCCTGGTCTGCATGGAGAGCTTAGGAACAAGAAGAGTTTTCTGAGCTACAGCTGCACAGATAGGTCTTAAAGCATTGGCCTGCCTAGGTCTAGTAAGCATCTGATGTGGGTCTGTCTGCTGGATCCTCCTCGCACCAATGACACACAGGTTCCCAAACCCATAAGTGATGCGTTCATCGCCTGGCAACGTGAGTCTTGGAATGGTTCAACTATCTCAAAGCCACAGAAATGCCCCATTTGTTCCAACATGCATAAAATGCCTTGAATATTTAGCATACTCTGAAGAAAGGGCAGGCTGTGCCTGCTATCTAGCTTCATAACTATGTTGTTGGGTGTGGTGCAGTTCCTACAGGTGCTCCCCAAACATGCATGCGGCCCTGGGTTTTACCCTCAGCACCACACAAGCTAGTCTACCCCTTGCCTACAATCCCAGCACTCAGGAGGCAGAGGCAGAGGGCCAAGAAGTCAAGGGCATCTTTAGTTAACCTGGACTACAGGGGACCTTAACTCAGAAAATGATTTGTCTTAAGAATGGATCCCAGCTACAATTCCTACTCAAAGGAAATATAGGGGCTACTACCTCTGCCACCCACTTCAGAAACCCAACATAGGTCACCTTCAGTGTGCTCCAGAATTGAAAGAGCTGTCTGGATATGGGTGTGTGAGCAGCCGCTAGGACGTGAAGCTGAACCGGAAAGAAGCAAAGGCAAGCAGTGTCAGCATGGAAGCCGAGGACCACGGCCCCTCCCTGTCCTTTGAGTGCTATCCAATGCGTGAGACGAGAGGCACTCTGTAGTGTAGGATTTGATACAATGTTGTATAAGAAACTATCAGTAACGTTTTAAGCATGGAGACAGGCAACAAGACAACATACCACACATATGCTAGTCAGGAAATGTGCTCACCTCGGGAGTACCGAGCTCTGGCAAGTCTCTATGGTACTCCACTCTGGGGCACAAGACTCTGGAGGTGCCAGGCCTGGGAGTCGGGGAATAAAGATGCACGTGCGGTAGAAGGGCTCTGTCTTGGGTTCTGGGGTTTGCAGGTCTATGGTACCAAACCCATGGCATACAGGCTCTGGGATACAGAACCTGCTGGGCAATGTCTGAGGGTATTAAGTTTGTACCGCACTTGGGTATAAGGCTCCAAGAAAGTGGGTTCAGGATAGCAATCTGTAGTGCCTGGCCCTGGGGTCTGAGACTCAGGAGTACCAGGCTCTGCCATACCAGGCTTTGAGTCTGAGGGTTTGCAATACCAGGTTCTCCCCTCAGGTTCTGTGGTACCAGGCTGCTGGGTATGAGGGTCTAGACACCAGGATCTGATGTGTAAGAATCTGCAGTAGTACACTCTTGGGTGCCTGGCCACACTACACTGTATTATGGGGCTCTTGGGTGCCCAGCTCTGCCACACCACACTGTATTATCAGGCTCTTGGGTGCCCAGCTCTGCCACACCACACTGTATTATGGGGCTCTTGGGTGCCCAACTCTGCCACACCACACTGTATTATCGGGCTCTTGGGTGCCCAACTCTGCCACACCACACTGTATTATCGGGCTCTTGGGTGCCTGGCAGGAAGCTCTGCAGTTCCAGATTTTGTGGTTCTGAGCTCCATGGTACCGGGTTCTGAATACAAGGCCCTTTGGTAATAGGCTGTGGTGCTAGCTCTGCAATACCAGGCTCTTTCATTTAACCCTCTCAGTCCCAGGCTCTGTGAAAACAAGGTCTGTTTTAACAGACGCTGGGTTCCAGGACCTGAGACCAGGGTCTGCAATACCAGGCTGTACATACCTAGCGCTATATAGTATTGTACTCTACTATATCCTGCCTTGTGGTACCTGGGCATCAGACAAGAGGTACCAGGCTCTTGTATTGGTCTCTGTGGTATCTGATTCTTTGTTATAGGCTTTGGGGTACCAGAGTCTGTGGTGCCAGGATCTAAGGTGTCAGAGTAGATTATCAAACTCCACACTACCGGACTCCTGGGCACCAGATCCTGTGCCCTGTAGTACACCACACCAGGCTCTGGAATACCAGTCTGTGTGGTATAAGGTCTAGGGTACTGGGTACTAGTAGACAAGTCTTTTGTACAATGCTCTGGGGTTCAGAGACACCAGGCTTTGGGATACACACCTCTGGGGTATGAGACTCTGGTGTAGCTGCCTCTAAATATGAGCCTTTAATAGCAAGCAGTTCAGTACCAGCTCTGGGACACAATACTGTGGAGTACCAGGCTGCAGGGTACTGAGCTGGAATACAATACTGTGGAGTACCAGGCTGCAGGGTACTGAGCTGGGATACAATACTGTGGAGTACCAGGCTGCGGGGTACTGAGCTGGGACACAGTACTGCGGAGTACCAGGCTGCGGAGTACTGAGGTCTGTGGCACATGGCTGCAGAGGACCAGGCCTGGAGAACTGTGTCTGAGAGTCAGTGCTAGGAAACTCGAGTCAAACTTCTGTAAACACTTGCTCTGAAGAGCCTCAAGTTCAGTAGGATTGCCCCTTAAATGTCATTCTGATGCTGGGTTCCCTGGGAATGGAGGAAACGGAAGGTCCCCATTCATTTGACAGCCTGAGCTTCCTGTATCACCTGGGATCACTGGCCAGGGAAGGTAACTGTGGGGTTCAGCTGAAGGGAACCAAGGCCAAGGGCAGCTTGTTGTTCAACCCCACCCCCATCTGAGAGATCAGGGCCAAAGGTAAAGGAAGAGGGGGCTTCCAGAGTTGTTCATCTAGAGCTCTGGCTTCATCCTAGTGGAGCCTTGCTCTCAGGGCACAGGGAGAGAAGCGTCCATTGCTGTCGCTATAACACAATACCCAAGACTGTAAGGCAGAGGCTCTCAACCTTGTCAGTGTGGTGACATTTCAATAGAGTCCCTCGTGCTGTGGAGACCCCAACTGTAAAATTATTTTCACTGCTACTTCATAACTGTAATTTTATTACTGTTATGAGTTGTAATGTTAATATCTGGGGGGACAGAGGTTTGTCAGGTTGAGAACCCCTGCTCTGATGTATGAACAACAATCATTACCATTCCTCATGCATCTGGAAACAGGAAGATTCGGGCACCAGCAGGCTCCGAGTTGGGCACATCTCCCTCTGGTTCCATGAGGTGCCTGGAACACTGTCCTCACTGGACAGGAGGCTGGAGGGAAAGCAGAGATGAGAGCAGCAAGAACAACAAGCCGCTTCTTTTATAAAGACCTCAATCCCCTACACTCGGGCTCTGCCTTTCAACCTAGTCGCTAAAGGCTGAGCTTCTTTATTCTAATACTTGGGCCAGTACATCTCACTGTATGGATCTGGGGAAATATTTGTACTGTAGCTCGGAAGGAGTGCTCCAACTGGCCCTTCTCCTTTGTTGGCTGACCCTCTCCTGTGTATGTATCCAGAAAAGCCCCCAATTGCAGCTGGGTGCTGAGTGCAACTTCAGAGGTAGATGAGGTGCACCGTGTAGCACTTTGTCTGGGGTGTGATGGAGCTAGGGGTGGTACCACTATGAGAAGTAGCTCTAGCTCCCAAGAGCCAAGGTTGTGGGCTGTCCTGAGATGCAGGGAGAAAGCTGGAATCAGGGCTGCAGGAAGGGCCCCAACAGGATGGATGGAGGATGCTCCTCCTGTACATGGCATCCACCCTTCCTGCATACATCTTGCTATGCCGCCCTCCAAGCCATACTTGGGATGTGACCCTGCCTCCTGCTTTCTGTAGGAAAGATGGTTTCCCTTGGTGATGCTACCTACTGGCCATCTATCTTGGGCACTCAGATAGCTCAAACCAAAGACCAGGCAAATACCAATCTCCCAACCCCATCACTTCCCTCTCCAGTCATCTGTATCCCTCCAATGCAGGCTAAAATGACAGCTATTTATTTATTGGGTCCAATGTCTAAGCGATCCTGGGGTTCAGAAGTCTATGGCTGCTGTCCTAATCTTGCACAGCTAGACCCCAGCTTCCCTTCAGCACAGGACACTGTCATAGCCAGCAAGCATGGATGCCTCTGGTTTGCAATGTCATGCCAAAGAGGGAGGCACAGGAGTGGAGTGGGGCATGGTGCCAGCACCGTTGCTTCTAATTTAAAGCCTTATTTCTTATTCTATTTTGAGATTCCTTCTGGATTTTAGGAATGTCAAGGCAAGCCTGGAGTAAAGCCTGGAGTACAGAATGGTCCCCAGGGCTGTAAGTGGGCAGTCTAAGGAGAACAAATCGCTGTCCCAGGGAGCCATGCCTTGGGCCTTTGAACAGAAGCTCCAAGTGGCGAGAGTGGCTCCCAGTGACCTGCACTGACTGGATGAAGGTTATGGAGAGCGCCTTGAGACTTCTGAGCAACCCTGGAAAGGCAGAGCCCAGTAAGCCTTTTAATGAGGTTAGACACCCAAGGGTGACAACAAGCACAGCAAAAAAACAAAGTGCATTCAGCACCACAGGAGCACTGAATGACACAGAGGTGGTCTCTCTGGGGGACGCCGGTGACTTAGAAAGCAAGCGCAGGAGTGATAAGGGCCCCTTCCTCCTAGAGAAAGAGAAGAGGGGAGAGGAGCGGAAAGAGCTGGTGTGGAGAAGGGATGGCTTCAACATGGCTGACAGAGGTCAAGGTTCATGTGATCTTGAGCAGAGTGCCAGGCAGCACCTTTGTACTATGTCAGTTCACCGCTCCAGCTCTGTTAGTTCCACCATGGCAGCCTGACCTTGGGCACATGTATTCTGAAGGATTTTCCACACATGGAAAGATACTTTGTATGGGCTTTCTAAAATTCCCCAGGAGGCTCTAAAGTGTGTTTCTGCATTCTTTCTCTAGTCTTAGCTGTGGAGGGGGCGTTTCAAATTCCAGATTTCAGCGTTTGTGAGTTTAACTACCCCCGCAGGAGGAAATCATCAAAGCAAAGTGGAATTGAACACCAACAATGTGTGAGTGTGCGTGCGCACATGTGAAAATCATTTTGCGTTTTCTTGGATTAAAGGCAAACAACAAAGGCCAACTTGATTTGCGGGCAAAGCTGTGGGCTTTGGACAGAAAGCAAATCTCTGGCATGAACACAGTCCCTTCACCTCCTGGTGCAAGGCAGCGGCTCCCAGTGCATTCGACCTGTCTCGCTCTGGAGAAAACAGAGATAGGATGGAGGAAGAACTCCCTCCCCTTCTGCCACTTCTGCCAGAATGTCACCTCAGGGAGCAGGAAGGCAGGCTTTTGTCTAGAGCTTTGCATTGTGAGTGATGAGGAGGAGGCTGGGAGGGGCTGGGTCTCCCCTGCTTGAGGATAAACAGTTGCAGATTAGAGGCGAGGCCCTCTATGTAGAAATGCCCACTGGCTGCAGGCATGTGGGGCATGATTCCCCAAGGCACTAAAGTTCATTTTGTCCTTTGGAGAAAAATGTTCTAAGCTTTCAAAGGTCTGTAAAAGTGGCCAAGAAATCCATAAACTCCTATTCAAACTAATTTCATTCCATTCTAAAATTAGAAGTGGGCGAACAGAGCCAATCCAAATAAATGAAACCCATGATCATTAACTCCTTACTGAGTCTTGTTGGGGTTTACTCACTTCCAGAGGGAGTAACTCACAGGATAACCCCTGCATGGAAGTCATGAACCAGGTCCCAGGGGAGGGATGGCTGTCCCAGAATAGGTCACACATTGAGCTCAAGGCTGGGCCTCAGAATGTGTGCTGTGATTATGGGAATAAAAAGTGTGGGACAGCAACATTGTGCTTTGGCTGCTGAGAGAAGCACTGGAGACGTGTGCTCAGGTGTCCCCTGTTTGCTAAGAAATGAAGACTGTTCACATACAGTTTTGTCACCTACTTGGTGGTGGTAACTTATTACAGAATTGCTATTTTTCTATGGAGTCAGAATGCTAAATTTGATCAGTAAATAGCTCAGGAGTGAGGTTTAGAAGCACCTTGGTAGCCACAGCTTGCTGAAGGACAAAAGTAGCACAGAAGGCAGAGTCTGGGACAGCCCAGGTACAAATCTGCAAACAGACCCTTCAGCCCAAGACTGTAGTTAACACCCTAGTGTCCTGGACAAAGTGGTAGCATCTTTTCTCAATTGTTCAAAAAGCTCATGTTCTTTAAGTTTCAGTTTGATTTCTGATAGACAGTCAGCTTCTTAGGCTGAGGGAGGGAGGCTTATTCCCTTAATTAGGGACAGATAAATAGTCAAAAGTATTTCTATGGGGTTTGGTAGAGTCTGATGGAATAGCACCTGGTTAGGATGAGTGAGGCTCTCAGTTCAAGTCTAGAACACACAAAAAGAACACACCTTGAGAGAATACAAGGGTTTCTTATTTTCCCACTCACTGGATAAATCCTGTCGATATGGTTTACCATCCTAAATCATCCATATATCCATGTTTTATTTTTTAACATACAGTGAAATCAATGAGCTAACACAAATCTGGAATGTTCATACATATGTTATAAAATGAGTAATATTTTATTATTTTTATCACCCAGTTTGCATTGAGATTGCACTTGCTCTGAACATGGGATGAACTGGGATGTGTGTCTCCTTTTCCACTTTCTGAAAAGCTATGCATAAATTAGGGATTATTTATTCCTTGCAGGCTTTGTAAAGCCCATGGTTTTCCAGGGAGAGTTGTCATCATAAGCAATTTCTCTGAGGTGAGAGGCTAGCTGTCCACTTAATCCCACCTTCTGCTTCAATGGGTTTTGTGGCTTAGATCCTAAACATCATGCATTAATGTGTCAGAAGTTTGATGCCAGCCTGTGGCACTACTGGGGGTAAGCTTTAAAGAGGAGGGGCCTGGCAGAAGGATGCGAGGTGGCTGGGGTGTGTCTTTGAAGGGACTCTTGGGGCTTGCCTTTCCTTCCTGTCTCTGTCTGCTCCCTGGATGCTCTGTGTGATCAACTGTGCTTCCTTTTCCTTGCCATATTGAGGATTTGTTTTTTCCTGGGTTCCCACTTTTGTCTTTCGCTGAAAGTAGGGCTGGAGTGGTGGGTATGCTGAGTCACACATATTCATTTTAAAGACGGCAGCAGTGGCTCTAGAGGGCTCTGCTGGGACTCAGACACTAATCACACCCTTGTTTCTTTTCTCCCTGTGGCTGTTTGACATCCGCATCCCACAGACTTCTCTCCAACACTGTATAAAACCTGCTAATCTTTTGACCAGGTCCAGGCATAAACAGGGGCCAAACTCACACAGGCATTACTCCCAGAGAATGGGGCTGGATTGGTGCCCAGTGACTTTTCAATTCATACTTGCTCTGACACCTACACAAGGACGCTTTACTCCCTTGACTACCCTGTCCCAATCCTCGCAATAATTTCTCAGTAAAAATCTGTCTCCTGGATACGGACTAGCCAGGTTTTGGTCCACAAGCCACAAGAAGGCACCCTTAGTGAGTAAGGAACTGAAAGGAGCCTATGCACATCACTCAGGCCACATAGGGCTGAAATGGTTTTACGGATTCTTGGGAGGAAAGCCCCAGATGCTAAGGCTGCAAAGCACCCTCACTAAGTCAGGTACTAAGGTACACACCCCCTATGTGACTCAGGTGGGTGACTGAGCTTCTCCAGTTCCATGTCCTTAATCATCAAGGTCTGCCTCACTGTGCAGGTGCCCCAGGGAGGCAAGAGACCAAGGCAACTAAACATGGAGAACCCAGGCCTCTAGGCCTGACTGTGTGATGGTACACTTGTACATGCAGGCATGCACACACATGTGCATGCACACACACACACACACACACACACACACACGGTACCTGAGAAAGTGCACGGGCGTGTGTGTATCTGTGGAAACAGATGGCTCAGACTCAGCGGCCTTGCCTCATGACCCCAATAGCTTTTCAGCTCAGGATGGGCTGAGATGTAATCCCCCCAAGTACAGCAGTGTCTGTGTATGTAGATACACGTGTGTACATTTCACATGTGTACACCCTAATGTACATGTAAACACTAATCTCTGTATACCTGTGTATGTGCAGTGGTTGTACACTCACATGAATACAGTGTTGCATGTGTTCATACATGTTCAAGAGTTCTAATTAAACAGGCACAGGGTCAGGCTGTTCATTCCCCATCCCACTCCAAGCGATGAAGTTTGTCGGTTCATGAGAACCATGCCTTTTCGGAACACAGCCATGCTCCGGGGGGAGGCTTCTGCTTCTCCTGGACTTCATTAGCATAAGTATGACATTTGTGGGACTCCTTAGGATGGCTTATCTCTCCAGAGACTCCAGCTCAGTCCTCAAACACCTCTGCTGACAAATGCGGACTCCATGTAAATGACATGCCCAGTTCACTGTGAGTGACTGACAGCCAGCAGGAGAGGGTGCACTGATGAGAAAAATATTCTTCCTAAAGAAGAGATATATTCCTAAAATATTTATGGATGAGCTCCCTAAATTGCTTTTTAATCTATAGATGAAAGTGCCCCTTAAACATCTGCCATAAAATGAATACCCGTCTAAAACCATAATCAATTTTCTTCCCATTTATTTCATCAATTGTCCAAGTTGGCATGAGTTAAGAGATGCTTCCCAAGCTCTTCCTGCCTCTCATATTACTACTGAATTCAATTATGACCTGACTGCCCGCCCTCTGCAGAGCTGGAGAAGCTGCCCCGACACGTGAATTTATTGACTTTTTTATTTTTTTAAGCAATTTGGTACCACAGGCTTCCTCAGCAAAGTGGGCATGTCTTAGTGACAAAAGCATCGAGGTCATCTGCACACAGCCAGACAATGGGCCGTGCTATAGCTATGTGTATTCTTGTCAAACTGCCCCCTGCCACATACACACACACAATGTGCAAATCCAAACCTTAGGACTGTCAATGACACCTGCTCATACTCACCCACAAAGGACAGAAATCACTTCGGCCCTGCCAACTAGGCAGGACACATGACCAGTATTAAAGGACTCTGGCACTGCTCTCAGGCACAAGGGGGTGGCTCCCTTCTGTCCAGGGCCTGGACACAGTGGCTGTCACCAAAGCCACCACAGAAAGCCATACTCCTCTACACTAACCTGCAAAAGCAATAGTCACCCCTTCCTTCTGCCACCCCAAGGCTGCCAGAGGCCTCTGAACTTGAGTGCAAGGGCACTCAGGGTGGGTGCTGGCTTCCAGCCTGAGAGAAACATAGCAGAGATGGAATGCCACCTACCTCTCCCACCCACCCTGCACCTTATGGGAGAGCCAACACATTGTATGACGAGCAATGACAGGCCACTTGGAGGCCACACTAACCACAAGAACACAAGCACAACTTCTAGGAGATAAAACTCACTTGAGATGTTTAGAACACAATGTCCATGGGGTAGCCACTTTCTAGAACCCGGTGTCCACTCGGGGACCTTCAGCCACTAGGGTCTACTGTGCACCTGAGTTGGGACAGTCAGAACGGAGATCGTCTCTGTGTGGAGAAAACAGCCAGACCCTAAAAATGGAGACCATCTTCTTATCGTTAAAGTCATTTCTACGTCCAAGGAAGAGGGTATATAAGATGCGGTGTGCAGAACAATGGAATCTCACTCACCTTTGGAAATTGAAAATTCCGGATATGTTACGGCGTGCGTGACCTGTGGTGACACTGTGATAAAGGGAAAAAACCAGCAGCCACCAAAGGTCAACGCATACGTCACTGCACTTGTCTACACCACTGCAGCACCCAGAGGGATTCTGGTATGGAATCAAGGGGACACCTGAGATTCACTGTGCATAGACAACCAAGGGCTAAAGACAAGTATGAGGGGCAGGTGCCTGTCCACTGGATTGGGGAGGGTCTGAGAGAACACACCACCTGGCACCCCTCCCAGCCCTCCACTAGCCCCAGCATTGGCTTCAGTCATGAGAGGCGTTTTCACCCACATGCATGCATGCAAAGAGAAGGCAGGCAAGGAAGCCTGCCCTGGGAGGACCCCACAACCGTGAGAGGGGAGAGAGAAAAGGAGGTAGCTATGGGAGCCTGAGTCAGGAGAGTACCCTATGAGCAGCTTCTCAGGTGAACTGAGTCAGGAGAGAACCCTGTGAGCAGCTCCTTGGGGGAACTTAGTAAGGAGAGCATCCTGTGAGTCAGGAGGCAGCCATGGTAGCCTGAGTTAGGAGAGCATCCTGAAGCAGCTCCTTAGGGGAACTTGCCTAGAGCCAGGATTCCTGTGAGAGCCTCACCCATCTTCCCACAGCCTATGAAGTGTGTCCTACCCTTTACCACCTCATGAATGGAGAAATCAAGACACAGGGCATCCCGAAGCTGCCAGCAACAGGACTTTCCCTCAGAACCCTGGATAGGTCCCACAGCTGTTGAAGGCAAAGCCTGTGCGCCAATTCCCAATGTTCTCCTTTTTCTCAGAGAGCACCTTCCAATCCCACAGTCACTTCCAAGGCTTGCTTACAGCCTTCAATACTGAGCCCAGCCATGCTTCTCTTCCTATGACCTTGAATGGATACCATGGTGGTTTGAAGAAGAAATGTCCTCTATAGGCTCACATATTTGAACACTTAGCCCATAGTTGGTGGTACTGTTTGTGGAGGTTATAAACTATAAACAAGAAGTCATGATGGATGCAGTATAACCCCTGGGACTATAAAGGTATAAGCAGCTTACAAGACACCAAACAGGTTGCACCAGAAAACAAAGTCCTCTTGTCACATAATAATCAAAACACTAAACACACAGGACAAAGAAAGAATATTAAAAGCTGCAAGGGAAAAAGAGCAAGTAGCATATAAAGACAGACTTATTAGAATTGCCCTCGACTTCTCAACAGAGACTCTAAAAGCCAGAAAAGCCTGGACAATATCCTGCAGACTTGAAAAGACCACAGATGTCAGTCAAGACTACTATACCCAGCAAAACTTTCATTCACCATAGATGGAAAAAACAAGATATTCCATGAGAAAGTCACATGTAAACAATATCTATTCATAAATCCAAATTTCAATACAAGGTACTGAAAGGAAAACTCCATCCCAAGGAGCCTAACTACACCTGTGAAAACACAGGAAATAATCTCACACCAACAAAACCAAAAGAACACACACACAAACACACATACACACACTACCATCAACAATAACAAAGTAACAGGACTTAGCAATCATTGGTCATTAACATCTCTCAATATATGGACTCAATGCCCCCAATAAAAAGACACGGACTAACAACAGAATGAAGGCAAAAACAGGATCCATCCTTCTGCTATATACAAGAAACACACCTCACCATCCAAGATGGACATTACCTTAGAGTAAAGGGTTGGAGAAAGATTTTCCAGGCAAATGGACCTAAGAAGCAAGTTGGTGTTAGATAGTCTGATATCTAACAAAATAGAAAGACTCAACAAAGAAAGATAACTACAGACAATTTCCCTCATGAACATTGATGTAAAAATACTCAATAAAATATTCTCAAGCTGGATCTAAGAAGACATAAAATCATCCACTATAATCAAGTAGGCTTCATCCAAAAGATACAGGCATGATTCAACATACAAAAATCTGTCCACGTAATCCACAGTATAAATAAGCTGAAAGAAAAAAAAAACATGATCATCGCATTAGCTGGAAAAAAAAAACTTTGAAAAATCCAACACCAAGTTCTCTCATTACGATTTTCATGATAAAAGTCTTGGAGAGATTAAGGATACAAGGGACATACCTAAACATAATAAAGGCAAATTACAGCTGATTGCCAACATCAAATTAAATGGAGAAAATCTCAAAGCACTTCCACTAAAATCAGGAACAAAACAAGGCTGCCAATGATTTCCATATCTATTCAATATAGAGCTTGACATTTTAGCTAGAGCAATAAAACAACTAAAGGAGATCAAACAAACAGGAAAGGAAGGAGTCAAAGTATCACTATTCAAAGATGTGATAGCAAACATAAGCAACCACAAAAATTCTACCAGAGAACCCCTACAGATGATAAACACCTTTAGTGAAGGGACTGAATATAAGATTTTAAAAAATCAGAAGCCCTCCTATATACCAACGATAAATGGGTGGAGAAAAAAATCAGGGAAACAACACCCTTCACAATAGAAAAAAATAATACAAAATATCTTGGGGGAAATTCTAACCAAGCAAATGAAAGACCTGTATGACAAGAACTTTGAGTTTTTGAAGAAAGAAATTTGAGAAGATACCAGAAGATGGGAAGATCTCCTATGCTCATAGGTTGGTATGATTAACATAGTAAAAATGACCATCTTACCAAAAGCAATTTACAGATTCAATGCAATACCCATCAAAATTCAAACACAATCCTGTACAGACCTTGAGAGAACAATACTCATCTCCATATGGGATAGCTAAAGCAATCCTGCACAATAAAGGAACTTCTAGAGACATCACCATCCCCAACTTCAAGCTCTATCATAGAGCTATAGTTTAAAAAAAAGAAAAAAAACAGCTTGGTATAGGCATAAAAATAGACAGGTGGATCAAAAGAATCAAATCAAAGATCCAGATGTTAATCCACACACCTACAGATACCTGATTTTTGATAAAGAAGCTAGAATTATATAATGAAAACAGAAGGCATCTTCAATAAATGGTCTTGGTCTAACTGGAGTCAGTATGTAAGAAAATGCAAACATCCATATTCACCCTGCACAAAACTCAAGTCCAAGTAGATCAAAGACCTCAACATAAAATCAGATATAAAAATACCCGATAGAAGAGAAAATAGGGAATAGCCTTGAACACATTAGCAGAGGAGACAACTTCCTAAATGGAATACCAATAGCTCAGATACTAATATGGACACATAATAAATGAGCCCTCATGGAACAGAAAAACTTCTGGAAGGCAAAGGACACCGTCAAAACAGCAGCCTATAGAAAGGAGAAAGATTTTCACCAATCCACATCTGACAGAGGGCTAATATGCAAAATATAAAACAAACTCAAGAAACTAAACATCAACAAACCAAAACAATCCAATTTTTAAAAATGGGGTACAGATCTAAAGAAAGAATTCTCAGCAGAAGAATATCAAAAGGCTAAGAAACAAAAACAAAAGTTCAACTTTCTTAGCCATCAGGGAAATGCAAATCAAAACAACTCTGAGATTCCATCTTACANNNNACACTTCTCCATTGCTGGTAGGAATGCAAACTTGTACAACCACTTTGGAAATCATTATGGCAGTTTCTCAGAATATTGGGAATCGATCTACCTCAAGACCCAGCTATCTCCCTCCTGGTCATATATCCAAAGGACAATCCATCCTACCACAAGAACACTTGCTCAACTATGTTCATAGCAGCTTTATTCATAATAGCCAGAGACTAGAAACAACCTAGATGTCCTTCAACCAAAGAACAGGTAAAGAATTACACAATGGACTATTACACGGCTGTTAAAAAAATAACATCATGAAATTTGCAGTCAAATGGATGAAACTAGGAAAAAAAATCATCCTGAGTGAAGTAACTAGACCCAGAAAGACAAACATGGTCTGTACTCAGTTATAAGAAGATATTAGCTGTAAAGTAAAGGAAAATCATGCTACAATCGCCAGACCCAGAGAGGCTAAGTAACAAAGAGGGCCCAAGGGGAGACAAATGGATTTCCCTGGAAAGGGGAAATAGAATAGATATCAAGATTGGACCGGGGCAGGAGAGATCTGGTGGGGAGCCAGGAATCTATGAGGATGACCCTAGTTAAGATTCCTAGTAATGAGGGACATGGAGCCTGAACCAGCCATCTTCTGCAACCAGGCAAGGCTTCCAGTGGAGGGATTGGAAAACCGACCTATCCACAAAATCTTCCACCTATAATTTGTCCTCCTGCAATATGTGTTGTGGTAAATGTGGCACAGAACTTGTATGAATGGTCAACCAATGACTGGTCCAGTTTATGACCCATGCCATGAGAGGGAGTCCACCTTGACACTGCCTGTGGGGCCAGGAACCAGAGGTTGGACAGCCCAGAGACCTAGAACAGAACCAACCATGATAGGTTAAAAAAAAATCATTGAACTGATTCCTAATGATTCTCTGCTATACTATAGACCCAAGCCTAGCACAATCATCATCAGAGAGGCTTCTCCAGCAACTGATGGGAACAGATGTAGAGACCCCAGCCAATCATCACTAGGCAGATCTTGGGGAATCCTGCAACAGAGCAGGAGAAGGATTGTAGGAACCAGAGGGACCCAAGGACACCACAAGAAAACTCACAGAATCAGCTGACTGGGTGCATAGGGGCTCATAGAGACTGAACTGACAGCCAGGGGACCTGCATGGGTCTGATCAAGGCTCTGTGTATGTATGTTATGGTTGTGTAGCTTTGTCTTCTTGTGGGACTCCTAACAGTGGGAGTGGGGACTGCCTCTGATTCTGTTGCCTGCTTTGGGGACCCTTTCCCTCCTGAGTTGCTTCGTCCAGCCTTAATAGGACAGGACTTATTAGGACAGCCTAGTCTTACTGCAACTTGATATGCCATGTTTGGTGGATGGGAGGCTTGCCCTTTTCTGAACGGAAACAGAGGAGGCGTGGCTATGATGGGGACGGGATCTGGGAGTGAGGGACTGGGAGGGGAAACTGCAGTTGAGAAGTTATACCTGAGGGAAGAATAATGTAGTAACGAGGCGAGCAGGCCTGCATTTCATCCCGCCCAGCTCCTGCAAGGCTAGCTTATA
>LOJH01011356.1:5293-26277 GCA_001685095.1 Ellobius talpinus
TGTGTGTGTGTGTGTGTGTGTGTGTGTGTGTGTGTGTGTGTGTGGTGTGTAGTGTGTGTGTGTTCAGTCTCTCAGTACCCTTCCCCACACAGAGAAGGTTTTTTCGTTCATCAGCTGTGTGGGGGTGTTCCAGTCAGATTTGTACCCTAGAAGGAAATCATCTTTAGCTTCGCTTCCAGGGACTTGGATTCCAGCATCCCCAGAATGCTACTCTCAGTTATGACCCTTAGGCGCAGTTGCTGAGCCCCTTGTAGCTGCTTCTCAGTCGTCTGAACGCCAACTGGGCACAGCCACACTCTGTCACAGGACTGTACCTTCCTGCAACCGGCCCACATCGCTAGTTCTTCATTTAGCTTCTTCCTGTTTGGTTTAGGCTTTATCTGTTGGGACTCGTAGAATTCTTTAAAGTAACCTCCAGGGACAACCTCCTTCTGCCTTTAAGATGCTGGAGCTTTTCCCTCAGTCGTCTACATTTTAAGTCCTCTACCTATAGGTTTACTCAAGCTCTGTGCCCCTCTGTGACCTTCTCCAAGGATGCCTTAGACAAGTTCCTTGAAATGAAGTTGTCAACTTATGGGTGACTCTTCGGAGGCCACTCCATGCTACCTGCCTCTGCCCAGACCCTTACTGTCCCAAACAGAGTGACCAGCTGCGTCACTCCCACCAGGTATAGAAAATGCTTCTTCCAACAGTAAAAATGTAAACAAAATTATCCTTGTAACCCATAAAGGGATTGATTCAAGGGGACCTAAGGGAGACATTTAACCTTTTGTCCCCTCACAGTGTTTAGAGGGCATGTGTCCTTCACAGTGTGCCTATAAACGTGTGCTGACAGATACCCATAATGAGGGTGGGTTTAGGCTTTTTCCATAGGATGTGTATTTCGTGTCACCGAGATCTGTAGATGAACATCTACGCACATAGATCCTTCTTCTAACCAGTTGCATACTATTCCACAGAAGGGTACACTAGCTTACTGATTATTTGTTTAACTTATATTGATGCACATATGAGGTTTTGTTTTCTTTTGTTTCATTTATGCTCTACAAATGTTACCATCACAAATATTCCTGTTCAAACAATATTCTGCACTAGATTTTTATTTCTTCACTAGTTTAGAGCCCCACCCCACCCCCACTTCTTAGACTGGCTTCCTGAGCAGAAATTTCTGTGTGCTTTTACTATGAAAAGATGCTAATGGATCATCTAAAAGATACAGACTACCAGGTTTTCTGCATCCTCATCAATACTGGGTGTTAACAGCGCTTTGCAACTTTCCGGAGGCCACCTTTCCTGACACTTCACCGAATTCTGTGCCTCTCCAGGGACAGAGAAGCTCCAGCTAGACTTTGGGTCTCTGCACCAAACTGTGGCAAGAGCCAAATAGTCAATGATTTTATTTAATTAGTCCTGAAAAACTCCAGCTCAGCACCCCTAATTTAATCAACAGGCCCAGGGAGTCTAGGGCTCCTGAGGGCTCAATAAGGGATTAGAAGGCTCAACTGAGGATCTCCCACTGAGCCTGCTGAGGTTACCTGGCACTCACCCTGCAACCTGCCAGCTCCCAGTCTCAGCTGAGGCTGTGGTTCCTGGCCTGGCAGCAGTGGGTGGCAAGCAAAGGAAGAAGCACAGAAAGAGCACATGGGCATGGGACACAGACAAGGAAGACAAAGGCTGCTTTTTTTCTTTTCCTCAAATGCCCAGGGGGCCCTAGGGGCACCTACAGGCAGGATCCAAACTACAATGAACTGAACTGTCTCTGGGGAGCCCATTGTACAGAGAAACCTCAATCCCACTCTGCCCTCCCTGATCTTTTCTTCATTTATGGTCTAAATTTAAAAAAAAAACATTAACTTTCACTGAGTACATTTTACATGTCAGGTATTATGCTAAAAGGTTGCATTTCCTTGATAAGCTCAGCAAACAAATTGCATTATCCCCATTTTAAAGATGAGAAACTGGGGTTTAGAGAGAGGCTAATAATTATTCCAAGGTCAGCAGGTATCAAGAGAGGGAGCCGAAATTGAAAGCCCTGATCTAGCTTAGAAGTCTGTTTTATGGTATCATGTCGCTTTGCTTGGTGTGTTACTATGCTGAATCAAAAGAGTTAGCACAAGTAAAGAGACAACAACAACAAAGAAATTTAAGTCCCCTGGTAGGCAGAATAAATAGCCTGACAAAGATGTCTATCCATTTCCTAATTAATCTCTGGAACTGGTGACTTTTGTAGCTGTTGGCAAAAGAGTGTTGATGGTTACAGATGGGATTACGCTGCCAACGGGCTGATCATAAGATGGGGAAATTGTTCTGGATTGTCCGGGGCATCAGTGCAGTCACAAGGTTCTTAATTCCCAAGAAGAAGGCAGAGCAGGACAGAGTCATGGATGGGAGAACTCAGTCCGCTATTGATTGGTCTTGGAGGGAAGAATCTCTGTGACAAGGAAGTTGAAATGGCTTCCAGGGAAGAAAAAGAAAATATGTTTCCCAGAGCTTTCAGAAGGGAATGTGGCCTAGTGATTTCAGCCCAATAAATACCATGCCAGATTTCCAACCTACAGAACTTAGTATCAGACAATAAGGTATTGTTTAATTGCCCATGTTTGTATGTTTGGTTATAGCTATGAAGGGAATGCTATTCCAGGCAGAAACTGCATTATACTGATTTAGTTCAGAAGGTACTTTTTACCTAAAAACAACAACAAATCAAACAAACAAACAAAAACATGCCCTTCAGGATGTAAGCATGCTCGAGATTTTTCTCAGGGCTTCCCTTCATCTATGTGTGTGTTTGGAGGAGGTGGCTGATTCATTTCTATGGCGTTTCAGGGGTCAGTAAATGCATCATAGAGGACATCCAAGAAGGGGTTTCTATAGAGCAATAAACAAATGGTTATGTGGCTGCTCACTGGTGTCTCAGCACAAAGATTTCCACATGTCCATCCCTTTTCTACTCCTTCCATTTGCAAGAGCCTCCTGTTCATCTCCTTTCCAGCCAGTAACTCAATGAACATGCTAAGAGGTTCCTTGGCTCTGTAAACCCTCACGGGCCTGCCCAAACAAAAGTTCATCATTTGTGTCCATGCATTCATAAACTATACCACCAAGTTCTTTTTCTCTTGATAATTCACAGAAACTAATATTAACCACATACTTCATCACCTGGACAAAAATCGTATGCTGGACTGATTTGCATAGTGTTAGCTTTCCCAACTGCACTTTACCCAGACGCCATAGGAAGTGGGTTTTTGCCTCTAATAGAATATCTGGAGTGAATTGCTTGCTATTGGCATCCTAAGAACGAAGAGTTATGGAAAAAAAGCAAATTTAGACAGGACTCTAGTTGTTACTATCCCCTACATAAAGAGAAAGCTGTTAAAATAGTCCTGATACAGTAAACAGGACAAAAAAGCATATGGCTACTGATCCCAGAGGACTCTAGGAAAACATGGCAGACACAGGCGATTAACTCTAGATTCATTGAAGATTTGTAGTGATTCCCCAGTCCCAGCCTGCTACTTCTCTCCATGACCTTGAGGGGTCAGCAAGCTTTAGGTAAGTGACTGTGAAAAAGGGCTCAGGTCCACTCATCCAGCTGTCACCTGATGCACACTGAGTTGTGATCTCCCTTAGGTACAGAGAGAAATCTCAACCCAAATGGTCATTTAGCTTTATCCAAACACAAAGTCTTCAATATAGGCCGCTTTGAGGTGTACAATAGAGGCTGATCGATTAACCAGTGTGGAGGGAGGGTGAAGACTCAGAGCTGAGTGTCAGTCAGACCTCCCCAAAGTTTATATTCATCTAGTGAGCTGGTAGGCACATCGGTGTCAGTTCTGCCTTTTCCACAGCAGTCTTGAAAAGGCTTTTGCCATATTGTGTTATTTTCTACTCTTCTGAACAGAACTGAAGGCGCTGCACTGACTCAGTTTCTCTGTATAGAACACTGTCTTGTTCTACTTCTGAACAGCCGTTAGGTACTTTTGCAGAAAACAAAAAGGCTTGTTCTTAAGTTCAAGTCTAAGATGTCCAGGTATAGACTTGCACAGATAGTGCAATCATGTACTGTTTGATTAACGTTTCCCAGGACACACAGAATCACACAGACTCATATGTGCACACACATGCACATGTACAATGCTCTCCTTGACCTGGGAACCTCCGTTTGGCTTTTGAAACTTGACTCCCATCTGGTAGACTAGGATCCCTGTTTTGAGTTTCATCCTCCATGTGCTTTTCCCTCCCTGTCTACACTTCTTCTTTGTCACTGTGACAAGCACCTGCCTGAGAGAAACAACTGAAAAGGAGGAAAAGTTTAAGTTTCAGCCCCTGGCCACTTGTCCCATTATTTT
Organism: Ellobius talpinus; assembly: GCA_001685095.1. Classification (NCBI taxonomy): domain Eukaryota; kingdom Metazoa; phylum Chordata; class Mammalia; order Rodentia; family Cricetidae; genus Ellobius; species Ellobius talpinus. Next base: position 9,643 of record LOJH01011356.1, read on the forward strand.
GGGCCTGTGATGACTCGGTGTATCATGGTAGGAGAACATGGCATAGAACTCCACCTGCATCATGAAACAGGGAAACAAAGGAGAGAGAGAGGGTGGGGTCCCATCTCAATGGCATGGTTGTGATGACCTAACGTTCTCCAGCTATGCTTTATCTATTCAGGTCCTATCACTTTCCAATAGAGCCACAAGTTGAAGATCAAACTTTAGCACATGAACCTCTAGGAAAATGTAGACTCCAAAGCATAATATTGTTGGTCTTGGGTGTTCACCCATTTCTCCATCATGTCCCAAGAGCAGTAGACACAGAAGATATAGAGCAAGTAGTACAGGAAGAACCAGGCCCAGAGATACAGATGGGCAGTAGAGCACAAACTTAGCATGGACACAACTCTCAGAAGAACTGTGGTGTGTGTGTGTCCACACATAGATCAACAAAAACATTAGCATGTGTGACTCTATCTATGTGAGATGTAAGGGAAGATGATTTACTCAATAAACGCCTGTGCCAGGCAGGCACAGTGCTATGTATCATGGGATATTTGAAAGCAAAGGACATTTCTTGACTTTAAGAAACTTACAATTTAGATATTGATAACTTTGCTAATACATGAAGAATAGATAAACATGCATGCATAAAAAGTACATCAGTAACAGCTTCTTCCAAACTGCTTGAGTCCATTTGTGTTGCTAATAAACTATAGAGAAAGGTTTATTTTTTTCCATTGTTCTGGTCCAGGGCAATTGCCTTCTTGCTGGCAGAGTCCCAAGGCTGTACAACACATCACATAGAGCACGGGACAGGGATCACACTAGAGATGTAAAACCAGCCTGACTTTTACAGCAGATCAAATCCTGAGATATATCAATCCACGAGTCCATTAAGAACATGTATCCCTAACTGTCTTTCAAGGGTCCCACATCCAGTATGATGAGACACACAGTTCATGGACATCTGATAACATATCTAAGAAACAATAAAATCCTTTTATTTTTCATTAAGAATTTGCATTTATTTTTAAGTTTCATCTTCATTCACACACTGGCACAAGCTACTTACTGGAGGAAATAGATAAGACAGTGACCTCTAGAGATATATACATCTTCACCTCCAGAACATATGAATGTGTTAAATTATTTTGCAAATTAGAATTAAGATTGAAGATTAAATAAAGCTACCAGTCACATGATTTTTATGATGAGAAAAATCCATGCTCATTTGGGTCAGTCCAACATAGTCACAAAGGTTCTTAGAAGTCGAAGATGACATCAAACAGGTGGTGGTGAGAAAGAACCACAGCTGGATGAAAGAGGAGGCCATGAACAAAGGAGAGTGACTACTTCTAGAAGCTTCCAAAGACAAAGGAATGAGATCTCCCATAAGGCCTGCAGAAAGGAGTTGATACCTTGAAATACTTGTCAACACCTATTGAGACATATTCAGAATTTCTGAACCTCTTAATTATAAAACTAGGTTGTGCCATTTTAAATATTTATATTTACAGCATTTTGTTTTGACAGCCAAACACAAGAAGGAAGCCCCTGCTGCCGCTGCTCCTGCTCCTGTTGATCCTTCTCCTCTTCCCTCCTCTTTTCAGAATTATCTGTCACTGAAATTACATTAATAAAATAATTCATTTTCAGACTTTTTTTTTAAAAAAAGGGCCCCACATCCTGCTATTTCATAACAGGAAACAGTGTAACTTCAATTTTGGAGGCCACAGTCCACAATTAAACGATAGCACCCGTCTGCTGACTCCCCTTCTGGCTTCCAGAGCCAAGTTCTTAGACACCATCATTTGCCTCTTCTCCTCTGCCTCATTTGCATCTTACCCTTTAAAAACAACTTTATTCATTCTATTCTAAATTTTTATCAAGAATTACACACACAGAGAGAGAGAGAAAGAGAGAGAGAGAGAGAGAGAGAGAGAGAGAGNNGAGAGAGAGAGAGAGAGAGAGAGAGAGAGAGAGAGAGAGAGAGAAGACTGGAAACTGCAGGTGATCTAAAAGAGAAAAGTTTAAATAGCTATCATTTCTTCAACCAGAGATACTAACTTTGGGCTTAGTGTCTCTTGCTTTAATCTCTTCCTTTTTACATGGGCATAATGATGCTGTCCTTCTCCTCAAACATATTATCTCCCTTCCCATGGCTAACTCATAGATAGCTGAGTGCTTCCTGTTGTGGAATATTAGTTTAAGATGTGTTACATTAGTTTGTGCTATGGGATATTTGTTTAATGATACAAAGATGTGTTGCATTCTTTTAAAGTGCATTTGTTTAACTCTGTAAAACTGTGCTGCTTTGCCTGCACGAAACACTTGATAAAAATTAAGAAAACGATGAATGGCCAATAGCTAGGAAGGAGGGAGAAATAGGCAGGACTTCCAGGCAGAGGTGAATAAACAGGAGGAGAAATTTAGGGAAGAGAGAGAAGAACAAGGAACAAGAAAAGGAGGACAGAAGAACACCAAGGGCCACCCAACCACATGGAGTAGGAAGGAAAGAAAGATATGTAGAATAAAGAAAGAAAGGTTAAAAAGCTTAGAGGCCAAACATAAAGAAATGGGGTACTTTAAATTAGAAAAGCTGGCTGAAAACAAGCCAAGTTAAGGCTGGGCATTTATAAGTAAGAATTAAGTCTTCACGTGTTTATTTGAGAGCTGAGTGATGGGTCCCAAAGAGTTAAAAACATTTACAGCTTCCAACTCCCTGCACAGAGTTCAAGACTTACCAAGATCTGGACCCATCTCACCTCAGCACACACATAGCCCTCTGCATACACTGCAGCCATATTGAACACCCTGACCTTCTTTGACCTGACATTGCCTCCTTCACCCAATGGAGTAATTTTTCATCATGTATCAGGGCTGAGCTTATGTGACCAATACAGTAGAATACTACTGAAGTCTGAAGTTGCACTGAGTGACTTCTAAGACAAGGTCACAAAAGATATCACAGCTTCTTTCTTGCTCTCTTGAATTGCTTTCTTTTGGGGTAAGCCAGCTAGCTACCTTGCCAAGAGGACACTTAAACTCTTGGAAGAAATCCACAGAGAAAAGAGCTGAGGCCTTCTGCCAGCAGCCAGAACTGTCTTGCCAGACACATGAGTGGCTTGAAAAGCAAGATCCTCTATCCTCTATCAAAGATTCAGATGCCTACAGGACTCAGTTCACTTCTGACTACAGCTCCATGGATTCGTGTGCCAAGCTACCCAGTCAAGTTGCTTTCAAATTCTTTACCCAGAGAAACACTGATAAATAATAAATGATTTTTTTGTTTAAACCGGTTTGAGAATATGTGTGGAGCAAACTACTCAGCAATAGATTAATAAACCGCACCTGGAATATTCCTTCACTTCATTCTTCAATGTTTGTTCATTTGTCTATGTTCCCATGCGTCTGTAAATCCAAAATACCTTGAGTTTCTAAGTTTATTAAAGAATAATTTTTGTCAACTATGAAGTCTTTTGGGATTGTATTGCTAAAAATACATACAGAAAAAAAGTCTAAATATTTCTAATACAGGGTAAATTGATACAAATGATTAGTTAAAGAAGATCAAAAAGAAAGCAATGTTGCCTTAATTAGGAAACCATAGCAAGACGTGGGTGTGAGAGCAAATGAGGAAAATGACACTTCTCTCACCCATTAGCAATTGTCACCCTGAGCTACTGCAGCTGCGGCAGAGCTGGAGACACCCCAGGAGTCAGAGCGAGAAAGCTATTCTCCCTTTCTAATCTCCTGCAAGGCCTGTCACCAGCCAATCTGTCAGGAAGAAGTAAACAAAGGAGTCTGGGAAATGTAGTTTGCACACTCCCTTCCCTGCTGTTAGAGAAGATATCATAGGGAAAGTGAGCCTCTGGGAGCTCATAGAGACAATTCATCATCTGGAGCAATAACAGAGATAACGGAAACATGTAAGCACGTATCTGTCAGGTCTTGGTTGAAGAAATGAAACATCCTCTTATGACTGGAGAAATCAGATGCTATTATGTTCAGCTCTAACATCTATCTCACAGGTCATCAAAAGTCTGGGCCCCACCACAGGGGCACATCTAACTCAAAAAGCCTCCACAGCAAAGCCCTATTCAGTAAAAACTTGGATAAGGGGATTCCTGGTAAGAAATAACACCTTGAGAGAATGGAGCAATCTCCTTTCAGCTGTGATCTCTTGTGCTTCCCCCAGCCCTTCCATGGAGTTGATCCTGCTGTGGTGCATTTTACAGGTGAGCCACCTTAGCTGTGAAAAAATCAAGTCACGCAGACACCGAGTGGCAGAATTGGGACCCCAACACAGTAGATGTGATCCAAGGAATGTGTATTTAACCACTCTACCACTCTGTTTCTTACTCTTTGGTCATCTTACCTGAAACGTGGCAACTACTGGCCACTTGCTGCACCTGTACAGTAGAGATTAAAAGGTCCAAACAATATAAGAAAGCATGAAGAACAGAACCTGAAGAAACTCAACCCCTGAGCTCAAGGAAAACCTTTGGACCTAGCCTTTCCAACCGCGATTCTATTGTAGATCAACTCATATATTCTAAAAAAAAAAAAGCCCACAGAAGTTGAATTATCTAGAACATTTTCCCCTGAAGCTCTGAATGGACCTTTAAGTCTAGAAATAACCTCTTCCCCCAACCCAAGCGTATGGGCAGGTTAATAGCCAGTGCTGGGGAGATCCTGGCCATGTGTCATACCAGTGATGAAAGTCTATACAGAACAGTATATCTGGGCTACTCTTTCTTTATTTGTTAGATCACAAACAAAATATCACTTGCATTTCCTTTTTGTCTAAAATAAAAAGGTTATAACTAATACAAGAAAAACTATATAAATAAGCACAATAATCATATACAAATATATAGGCAATAATTACATTACCAATGTCTAGTCTATTAGCATTTGACAAATTTCAAGAAAATACTCCATTATCTATCTTATCACAGTGAATCCAAAGTGTTGTACCTAATTAACTTTCTACTTTACCTTGCTTTACCACATTTCTATATTCCCTCTTTTTCTTTTTACAATGAGATCCCTAAATCTAATCTCCTTTGCTCTGCTTTTTTTCTTGACCGTTCCCAATAACAACTTATATCCAGCCCCCTCTAAATGATAATAAATATCCATGACTCATCTTTAGGGAATGTGGGCATGGTTCTCTGAACCATTTCCTGCTGATTGGGAGCACAGATAATCTTTGAGAGACCTTGAAACAATTCAGGATTATGGTCAAGTCCTGAATGGAGAATTCTGAAACGTTGGATCATCTGCGCCATCTGCTCCTTTCAGAGATTGTTCAGGGGGTCTTCCTTGATCAAACCTGATCTTTTCTTAACCCAGGATGAATCCAGAGTCTCTCATTTCCTCCACGAAATCCTCAGACCGAATGGGGTAGCCTGTCTCTACGAGTTTTCAAACTGAGTGCCCAGAAAGAATGACAAAGCTGAAGCTGATTCTATTTACTTGCTTAGGTTGCTGACGGAGAGGTATAGGGAAAAATAGTTGGGTCAGTTCTTTCATTTGCTTGAATAGAGTTATCCCAAGATATTTTTTGAGGCTACTGTAAGGATAATGTTTTCTTGATTTCTTCTTCCGTATATTTGTTACTTGTATATAAGAAGGTTACTGGTTTTCATGTATATTTTGTATATTGCTGCTTTGCTGCAAGTATTTATCATCTGTATAAGTTTCCTGGTGGAATCTTCATGGTCTTTTATGTATAAAATCATATAGTCTTCAAATAAGGATACTTTTACTTCTTTTGTATTTGTAGCTAATTGATCTCCTTCAGTTATCTTACTGCTCTAGTGAAGACTTCAATTAGTATACTTAACGGGTATGGAGAGTGTGGACATCCTTGTCTTGCTCTTGATTTTAGTGGGAATGCTGTGTTGCACTGCACAAACCTAGCCAATGAAAACCCAGCTTCTCTCTCCTGGGAGGGAGGCCTGAAACACAGAATACAGGTGTGAAAACAAAGAATTATATAGCTGTGGCTGTATGTATGGTAAGAAGTTGAATTCCATATAATTTATGAAATAATGTTGATTATTTTATAATAATCCACTTACATACTTGTGTAATAAGATAATCTGGTTTGCCTTGACAACATTTTGCCTAGTTCAAGGCTGATGGAGAAAAATTGGCCTACACAGAATAAAAAGAAAAATGGCCTATTATTCTGATGACTGGGTACCAAGGTATGGTTACAGATAAAGGAAATATGTAAAACACAATAGCTTTTCTCAAAACGAATATCTTGTTTTAGAAAATGCATTTATTTCCCTGCAAGTACAGAGCTATTATAAACAATACTGTCTGCCAAGATCTTGTATGGCCATTGTGAATGAGCCATTTTCTCTTGCTCAGAGGACATGGCACTGTGAGCTCTGGCCCCCAGATATCAAACATCCAACTCAGGGAGGTGGTAACTCCAAAACTCATAGTTAAATACCCAGAGTAGATGCTTTGGTTCTCTTCCCCACCCCCACCAGTGACTCTTAAGGGCACTGTAACCCAAATGGCAGTTTCTGAGCAGGTACAGCGTGAAACAAGTGAAATCAACCAGATCACAAATGTGTGTCTGAGAGACCAGAGAGTCGAGAGAAGGAGGGCCCAATAGGCAGCGCATCTCCACTTGTTGCCCTGCAACGTTTTTAAACTGTAATTTTTGAAATGTTGCATTGTCATCTACTTGCTTTATCTCTGACCTTTCTTTCCAACACTTTCTCTGCCTCAGACAGCGCAGGCTTCAATGCCATCGCGCCTAGGATTTCTCTGCCTGTTTCAGAAATCTTGGCGTGGAAATCTCCTTCTTGTCATTTAGTTTCAATATCAGCCTCCCCCATCAGAGTTAGCATCTCTAGCCTGTGCGTTGAAAACTGAGAGCCACCGTGACTAGGAACTGCTCCCCAGCAGACAGGCACTGCCTGGTTTTGTTCTGTTCATAGCCCTGACCACTTGAAGTTTCATAAAATCAGTACATAAAGTTGTTGCATCCTCTCATGCACTCTCATGGAGGCTGTGTGGTTCTCTGTCTCCTAAAGTCCAGAGTGCCCCCCCCCCGGCCTCTTCTCTGACCCTTTCTCTGAATTTTCCTTCTGAAGTTTAACATCCTGATTTTTTTCTATCACTCACCTCACAATCAATGCCTCTTGAACCAATAATGAGTTAATAATATATGTTTCAATATACCAATATTCGTATTTATCCATGGGGGTATGTTTCAAGAACCCCAATGGATGCCTGAAACTCCAAATAGCACCCTACCCTATACATACTATGTTTCTTCATATTGCAATGCTTAGTATTGATTTTCAACTTGACAGGATCTGAAATATTTCTCCAGGTTCAACTGTGCGGGGTTATTTGGATTAGACTAGCCCATGGCCCCACCTGTGGGAGATTAGATTAATTGAGGTGTAAAGACCCACCCTAAAGAAACATCATTTCCTAGGCTGGAGTCTTGGACTATTTCAAAAGGAGGAGGCTAGTCAAGTATTCATTGTTCTCTGCCTCCTGACTGTAGCTAGAGTGACCAGCTACCTCAAACTCCTGCTGCTAGAACTTTCCGGTTATGATAGACTGTACCCTCAAACTACAGGCAAATGTAAACTGCCCTATCCTTTGCTCTTTTGGGGATATTTTTTATCACATTGACAGGAAAAAAAGGGAAACCTGTGACAAGGTAAGGCCCTGGACATTTTCCACTTACAGGAGACCCTGATTTCTGTGGTGTATCCTAATTGCCAGCATCACAGCTCTTGTACTTTGGCGTTATTATTAAGAATAATTGTGCCATATAAACACAAGTGGTTGATACTAGAGCATATGCACTGATTATTCAAATAGCTAATAGGTCGCTAATGGACAAGTAGCATATACAGTGAGGACAGACTTGAGAAAGGGATGAATCATGTCCCAGGTGAGGATGGAGAAAGCATCCACCAACTTTCTCCAAACAGAATGCATTTTAAAATTCATGAGTTGTTTCTGGAATATTTCATTTAGTGTTGTTAAACTGTGTTTGGCCTCAAGCAATTGAAAGAATGAAAAACAAAACCAAATGTAAGGAAAGACCTGAATCCAAACAAGTAGCAAGAGCTGGGCACCATCCAAAGGATCCAATGTGGCTGCCCTTGGCCTACATCATCAGTCACTGACAGGAGATGGTGGGGCTGAGTGAGCTCAGTGCTGGAGACAAAGGTGCTGAGTGTCTGGTGATCACAGAGCTTGGCTGAGTATCTTAACCACAGTCAGCACCCCAGAAACTGACCTCTCGCTGCAACAGAGTTATCCCATAAGCTAAAACATTCTCTATATTTCTTTTGTTCAAGTATTTTATCCCAGCAACCGGAAAAGTAGCTCAGACACCTGTGGTCAGGTGAGACCTTGAATGTTTTTCGCTTAAAAAAGACATTGTGGCATACCCTAATTGCCAAATTGGTGCTGTCTAAACTGGACCCCCTTCAGCTGTCACCTGCACAAACACAGGGGGTAGTCAAGGAGACAGTAGTAGTGTTTCTACATTAACATCCACTTCATGGGAAAGCCCACCAGTTTAGAAAGAACTTATATGGTCATCTTTAAATAAACTTCATTCCCATGATCGGTTTCTATTCTTTGTGAGATGATGCACATGATTTATCCCCAGTTCATGAACTACCTTTTTGGAGCCCATTCCATATGGAGGGATTCCTTGCTCAGCCTCAATATGGGGGGGCTTGGTCCTGCCTCAACTTGATGTGCCAGACTTTGTTGATTTCCCATGGGAGGCCTTACCCTTTCTGAGGAGTTGATGGGGGTTGGGTAGGAAGAAGGTGGGGGGAACATGTGGAGGGGAAGGGAGGGGGAACTGTGGTTTGTATGTAAAATGGAAAAAAAACCTTTTAAATAATTTTTTTTTAAAAAAAAAGAAAGTCCCTATCTCAAAACAAACAAACAAATGAAGGAAAGGAAACTACACATAATAATGTATTATATCAAGTATTAGTGTCATCTGAGATGATTTTACCATGTACTAACACTTTATGTCAGCACACAAGTAATAGGTTTTATCACAGCATCCTTATAAATGTCATTCTTTGGTCTGCTTCATCCTCTTCCTCCATCTTCCCTCCCCATTCACTCTCCAGCTGGTTCCCTTCTTTCTTACCAGTAGAAATGATTTGAAATACATGGGAAGATACAAGTAGGCTTTATGCCAATCACGTTGTATATGGGATATTTACATCTGGTAGTGTGATATCCATGGATGCTGAGGGACAACTAGAGCTTGAGTTCTAGGGGCAATGGTCCCTAATTGGATTTGAACAAAACTGAAAACACAGTGTCACACTAACTCCCAGATCACTTTCCAAGAATGTTTTGATATCTGCCATCAGAGAGTGAATCCTTCACTCTGGTGCTTAGAGGAGGCCAAAACAAACCAAGATGTTGTTAGACACTTTTCTCCTCCCCAGTCATTTCCATGAATAACATGTTGGTTTTTACGAGCTATTAGATTTTATAAACTTCCTTTCTAGAGCAATTTGTCAGTGTCAACAGTTATTACTATCCTGCAGTCCCCAAATTCCTCTCTTGTGAGCAATAATTTAGCTTCATTTTTTTCTCTGTGATAAACCTTTACATGATCATCAAGTTTCTAATTAAGGATTATGGTTACCTGGGAGGTCCCAGCCAAGAAACAACTAACAACTTCTGAGTAAGAGACCAAACACTAGAGAGAGGAGGCAGCTTTGCCAATTGTCCCTATAATGTCTCTTACTCCCTCCCCCAAACAGAATCCCATGAAGGATTGTGAGCCACATACCCTTGACTCTCTTCAATACCCTGACATACTTTTTTGGTGATAACAGGGATTGAACCCAGGACATGAGTTCTAGCACACACCCTAATTCCCCCAGCTATACCCCACAGCTCTTTCTTAGTCCCCATTAAATAAAACAGATCTTTGTGGAAGGTGTCATAAACTAGATGATGCTTATATTTGCCAGGTGCATCAGTTTGAACAATAGCAAACTTTTAATCATTATTATTGGACATAAAATTAAATTTCTGGGAGGAGGGTTAACAAATCAGTATTTTGCTTTTAAAATAATAAACATTTTGGTATCCTAATGTCAACAGAAGTTAAATATACTCAATACACAAGGAGGTTGTTAATGCTGTTACATCTGGAGTGCTTCCCTATATTTAAAACAGATGTCACGCTTGACACTTTAGCCAGGTGGTGTCTTATTCCTGTTGTTCATGATGGTGTGCTGACTCCATGTGTCACTGAACAGGAACATTACTTTATGAGAAAGTCATATAGAAAAGAATTTCTATGCTATGCACTACCTGTATTATTCTAGACTCACTTTTCTTTCTCAGATCTGATTGTCACCACCAAATATCACACAATTAAGAACACAAAAAGCTTTTCTATATTCATCAAACTCACCCTCAGAATTGCATGTTTGTGTGTGTACCTCCAGGTCTGCTTGCTTTTGACTTTGTGTTTGTTTGCTTTAGCTGGCATAAGATGAAGTTTAGCACTATTTTTAAAAAGGATAAGGGGAAGAAAAGTAGAAGGGAGAGGGAAACAAATGGAAAAAAGAAAAACAAATGAAAACTTACTTGTTGAAAGAGAAACTGGTCGCATACTTCATATGGGGGAGACAAGTGCAGAAGAGCGGGAGGCCGTGCTCCAGCCCATTGGTGGTGAGTGAAAGCCGGCACTGTATCTCCTTTATGGGTAAAGCTCTATCCACTTTTGCCATCTGGTTGTCTGGATGGGGTCTGCCATTATCTCAAGTCCAATTTCCCACCTTTCAGGCTCTTGAACTAAGCCGTGTCTCCAGAAGACTTCTTCCAGATTGTGCTTCTTAGAGTTTAGCCAGAGCCAAACATGGGTGCCGTCCACATAACCCAGTAGACCCAAGAATGCTGACAGGTGATTCATGCTGTCTCATGCAGTTCTGTGTTAATCACGGGACATTGCCTGCAGCCCCCCTTCTCCTTCCCAGAGCTCTCTCTGAGTGTGGGATCTCTCTGGATTGGCTCTTCGTTGCATGCTTGGGGCTGTTATTTTCTGTCTATGTGCATTATCTGCCTCATCCCACTCATTTTCTGTCTTCTTTCTAAGAATTTCTCAGTATTTCTGGTCTTCTGATGATGGCTTCATTTCACATTTTCTTTGATTGTAAATTTATTCCTTTTAAACTATACTGCTTTATGTTAATAGACTTACAATTAGAAGGAAGGTGACAGATTGTGTTCAGTTTGCCATCTTGCTCCAGTATCATTCATATGTGCATATTACACAGGCATACATATATCTGATTTATTCTTTATATTTGCTTTACAATACAGAAAATTATACTATGAAATATATAGTCATGTTGTATATATTACTTGTCTCTTTTTCAGTTTCAGTCAGAATTTTATTTAGAATACTTCTTTATGGAAGAATTAATTGAATTTTTTCAAGTGTAAAGAACAATATTTAGCATGTAAACTAGAAATATATAGAACACCAAAATTCTAGATCTGCTACTTAATAAAATACATCCTTTTTCCTTATTAATGTTTGATGTTAAAAACATCTGGATCTTACCAAACCCAAAGCAGAACAGATTATCAACATATTTGTTCAGACAGCTGTTTGGAGTCCCCATTGTTTCCGCATAACTTGTTATCTACTTCACAAGAGCTCAGTGATATAAAACAAGACATGTGTCTGGACTGGGTATTTTCAAACCCTGAGCTGTACTCAAAGCACAAGGTTGAGATACAATGAAACCCACAACATATCCCTATTTCAAAACTTCCTGGTGAAAAAGTCAGGATGCAAGGACCACATACAAATCTAAAAGTTTAGAGAAATAAGACTGAAGATGAGTGAAAAGACTCTCTCTTCCTCAGATGCCTCATATCCTGAAAAGAGAGTATTGACAATATGGACTCTCTAGAAAGGATCTGTCTGCCAGGAAGAAAACATACATGGTCAAGAAAGAAAAGAAACTTCAACTACTCTTGGTGATTGATACAAAGGAAAACAAAGAGTGTAAGGGATTAAAATAGTATTGATGTGCTGCAGAGCACTCACTGGAGACTGATGATGATGTTCTCTGAGTGTTTACTCAAGAACAGAGTTCTCCAAGAAATGCCACTAGATAACATGATGAGTAGCAAGAGTGTATGGCAGACAATTTGTGAGGATGTCTGCTTGACTCACAGAAGTGCTTCCTCATCATTCCAAGAAAAATCTCACAGGTATCCCTCCTATATCATATGATCAGTTTCAGGGTAGGCACAGTAATGGACCCCAAAGATGTCTACCACTGAACCCTGGAATATGCTAGTTTCTGTGGTAAAATGGATTTTGCAGATATGATGAGGCAGAAGAACCTCACGAGAAAGAGAGGTTGCTCTGAGTTGTTCATTTGTGCCAAGTCTATTCACATGAGTCCATAGGGTAATGAATATTTCCAGTCACCAAACAGATTACTCTACACAAGGGGATGCCATTCAATAGTCTTTAAAGAAGGAGAGAGGAGATCATGAGTCAAGGAATTCAGTAGCCACCTAGAACTAGGAATGGCGCTCAGCTCACAAGTGCAAAAAAATAAATTCTACCAGCCTTCTCCAAAGTCAGAAAATGGATCTCCACCCTACTCTCCAACACCTCTAAAAAGAAAGCAACCTCCGCCATCTTGGTTTTCTGACATGCAAAACTGTGCTGTGCTAATCTCACAAAAAGCCACCAAACTTCAGCTTTTGTTAGCTGTTCTGTACTGAACAAGCCCAAACAAAACCAAATGTATCACACTTGGCATGTCCACATGCAAATGCAGATGATGGCAGAAAAAGCATCATTTCAAACTGCAGAAATTTCATTGGGTGACAGTTGCTGCTGTTGCCCTTTGACTAGCTCAAGATTGAAAGACAGAAATGAGGGTGATGTTGGTTCTACCTCTGCTCTGACTGCATCACAAACAAAGACTCCTTTCTGCATCACCACAGTAGTCGCGCATCAGCATGTTTCTCCACCAGCTGCTTCTGTTTCTTGTCTTCTGTGCACACAGTGCATATAGTCTACTTCTCTCTTGAAGAGAAACCAAGGTCTTCAGTTAGAGTAGAATTCCATGTGCTGTGAAGCTGAGCACATGGCACTGCCCAAGGATTCATGACTTGAGGGCAGTTGTGTCACGATGCTGGGGGAAATGAACAACCACCTTCACAAAGCTGATTATTGATCTTTTCTTGTATTGTTGAGTATTTTATCTGTCCCAAACCACACCCACAATCCCCCCAAGGCACAGTCACACACACGCACACACACACACACACATGCACAGATACACATACATGCACACACATGTGTGATGTGTATAGAGAGATTATAGAGATAGTAGACGGAAAATGTGTTTGGGTTTTGTTTTTTATGTAGCCCAACCTGGCCTAAAATCCATAATCTTCCTTTTTCAGCCTCCCAAGTGCTGGGAACACAGGTGTATTCTATCACACCTGGTGGAAATATTTTGATTACCATATTAATTAGACATTGTCAGTTTAGGTCTGATTTCTAAACTGCTGTTTCTTTGTTATAGAAATTAATAAGATTCATAAATTATGCAGATGCTATGTGTGTCAATCACAGCCTCATTTTCAGATGCTAGTGAATTGAGTGTTATTGCAACTCAAGCTCAGGATGACAGCTAACAAAACATCCCAGAAGACTCAACACAATCACAGAACTTGGTTTAGATTACTATTTTCATCATTCACCTTGTTTCATTGAAAAGATCCTGAAATATAGCCCAGGCTGGCCTTGAACTTATTATCCTTCCCACTTTAGACTTCAGGGGCTGGGATTCCAAGTGGGCACCACCGTTCCTCACTCTCTCCTGCCTTTCTTATTCTACCTTTCTTTCATTATTACCAGTACTTATTCAGCCTGCACTGTGTTATAGACAGTGTTGGTGCCAGAAATTCAGTAGTTAGCAAAACTTACATGGTTCTTATCCAGGTAGGGTTTAGAAGCTGAAGCTAGTGTCATATTAAATAACAGCACCAGTGTATATGTGTACACTGAAATCCAGTGGGTAAGTCGAGGACCCAGTAGAAGGGTTAGAATGTCTCAGTCTGGTCAAAGGAGGCCCCAAAAGATGAAACAAGCCTGTACTAGGAAGTCTATTTGGGAGAGAGACTCCTAAGTGAGGACAGCTAACACCAGTCTTGAGGACTGAGGAAGATGGAGTTCCTGAAACACCAATAGAGTCGTGGTTAGCAGAGAGTGGGAGGAAAGGCCGTTGAGTGGCTAGAGCCCAAGCCCACATGCCTTCCAGGCCACATTCTAGATTTTCGTCATGATCCAATATGCAAAGAGAAGACACTGACTTGTTTTAAACATAAAAGAAAATGGACTCAGATTTTAGGTTTTGAAAAAAAAAATCTTAGTAACTATAGAGAGTAGACCAGAAAGGTCTGTATAGGTGGGGTGAGAAACAGTAGCCTGTTGATGTAGGACTGGTGAATGAGGGACAGGTATGTGCCAACACTGCCTTCCAGGGCTCAGCACTGGCTGGATTAGGACATTCACATAAGAGGACAGATATCAAAGATAAGGTGTGGACTCCCATTTGGCCATGGTTATTTGGAGATATGAGAGGACAGTTGAATGTGAGTCCTAAGTGTGGACATCAGATTTTAAGTATCATAAGCAAAGAATGTCAGTGAGTGCACGGATACATTCTAGCACAGCGTGGGTACCAGAACACTAACTAGGGTGTGGAGGACACGGAATGAAAAAATGAAAATGAAAAAATGAAAAAAACAATGAAAAAAAGACAAACAGGCACACAGAAGACCTGGGATCAGGTATACTGTGCTTTCTGATGGCAAAGCCGCAGCACACTAGAAACTCAGTATGTTTATTACATACAGTTGAACAGGGAGGCAGGGCTGCTGCATATAGCTGAACAAGGAGGTGGGCTTAGCTGATCTCAGTAGGAGCAGGCTCTGTAGGAGAGCAGTCTTCAGGTTGTAAACATCAGAGGGAGAGAGCTATGGTGGGTATTTTCTGCACTCACTGCCAACATTCCCATCAGAAGGAAAGGCCTTGTCATTTCCCCCAGCCTAGCCTGGGGAAGGCTTTGCCATTTTCTCTGTGGGTCTGAAGTTTTGATTCATGATATAGCCATGCTGATGACATTGATAAACACCCAGTCAGGATTTCATACACTCAGGGTGTCCTCTGCTTCCTACAGATGCAGATGAAATGAACTGAAAATCCAGGAGGACTTAAGTGTGGTCTGTGAGTACAAGCACCTAGAGGCAGAGAGAGGAGGTTTCACCCTGATGACAGAAGAGGAAGGAGCAGCTGGAGGTGGGAGGAGAGCTAAGAAAGTAGTGTGATGTGGGATTCCACTCTGTATGCTATGAATAAGTTTTATTGCCATTGGTTAATAAAGAAGCTGCTTTCAGCCAATCGCTTAACAGAATATAGCCAGGCTGGAAAAGATGGACAGGGAGAGTAGGCAGAGTCAAAGAGAAGCCATGTAGCTGCTGAAGGAGACAGATGCTGGACACTGGACAGAACCTTACCAGTAGTCCACACAACCACGTGGTAATACACAGAATAATAGAAATGGATTAATTTAAGATGTAAGAGCTAGATAGGAATATGCTAGAGTCATTGGCCAAGCAGTATTGCAATTAATACAGTTTCAGTGTAATTATTTCAGGTCTGAGTGGCCGGGGAATGAATAAGAAGCCTCTGACTACAGAATGGCATGCAAAAGACTGGGGCTAACACACATGATCTGCCACCCACTTTGGGTCTGGGTCCTTGTACAACCACTTAGGGTTAGGAAGAAAGTAGCTGAGACCATGCCCACGGCTCAGCACTCCCCACCTGGGCAGGTGGTGGGATCAGGTCTGCTAGGAGTGCACAGGCAGGAGGGCATGGTGGATTCCCACCGCCATACACAGAGAAATTTCCAGGCTGCTCACTGTGCTGCATGGCAGATTTAGCTTTTACTCAGATAAAAAAGGGTTTATATGCTGCACAGTGCTTTCCAGACTGGAGGTGGTGAGGACGGCTCCCACCCAGCAGTCCCAGAGCCAGCCATGAACTACCTCCACTATACTGAAAGCCCGAGAGAGGCAGAGCCAGCATCCAGGGCCACTGTGACAAGCTGCTTACCATTTTTAAAGCACTCCTGGTCAGAAAATTATTGCAGATATGCAATAAAGGCAAATTCAGATGGAAAAAGACCTATAAATGGTCAGAGTGTTGGGTAAATGTATGTAGGTTTGAGAGAGAAAGGAAAAAGAATATAGACAGCTATAAAAGGAAGTAAATGGTTTTAAAAATATATAACAAAGTCTATAAAGAGACAGAGTACAGATAGTCATAGATTAAAGGAGTAAAGAAAAATAAGCCACATAAAGATGGAAAATACACAGAGTCTGGATTATGTATATTATTGTGTTTTCTTTAATTTTTTGACTGTGAATGAGCTAAGTACAGAAAAACACTTCACTGTATGGGCTGCTAAGCTAAACCAACATGTATACTATAAAAGTATCTTGACTTCAAAATTTGGGTCTATGAATATGTTGCTTTGGAAAAGAGGTTCTGCT
>LOJH01011357.1:6355-17879 GCA_001685095.1 Ellobius talpinus
GAGAGAGAGAGAGAGAGAGAGAGAGAGTCATGCAGAGCATAGGTTCTGCAGATCTACATTTAGCAATGCTTAAGGCAGTAGACCTGGGTTGTACTCTTGGATCTTGAGTTATCTTTTTGAGAGTCCCTGGGTAATCAGTTGAAGTCATTGGCTTCCTCGTCTATTAGGCAAGAACAAAATTCTTGTTGCCCATGAAAATAGAACAGCTTGAATTTTTAATCAGCCCGGGGGAAATGAACTACTGTCAGTCAAACAATGGCTTAAGATGAAGGGAAGTGTAGATGAGGGAGGAGAGAACAAAGAAAAGAGGGCACGCACACGCGCTGACTTATCTTCTAGAGCCTTTCTTCATTGTTCACGCTTATCCTTGTCATCTTCTGTGTGTTTTATTTCACTTCCCCAGGGCAACTTATCAGAAGAGAATGACTCTGAGAAACAACTCTGTGACTGAATTTATCCTTGTAGGGTTTTCAGATCAACCACCTCTCCAGCTACTCCTCTTCCTCTTCTTCTTAGTTATTTATGTGCTTACTGTGGTAGGCAATTTGGGCTTAATCACCTTAATTGGGCTGAATTCTAGCCTTCATACTCCAATGTACTTTTTCCTTTTCAACTTGTCCTTTATAGATTTCTGTTATTCCTGTGTGTTTACTCCAAAAATGTTGAGTGATTTTGTTTCAGAAAATATTATCTCCTATATGGGGTGCATGATTCAACTGTTTTTCTTCTGCTTCTTTGTCAATTCTGAGTGCTATGTGTTGGTGTCAATGGCCTATGACCGCTATGTGGCCATCTGCAACCCTCTGTTGTACACAGTTACCATGTCTCCTAAGGTATGTACTCTGCTGATGCTTGGTTCCTATGTGATAGGGTTTGCTGGGGCCATGGCCCACACTGGAAATATGCTGAGACTTAATTTCTGTGCTTCCAACACTATCCACCACTATCTCTGTGAAGTTCTTCCTCTTCTACCACTCTCCTGCACCAGCACCTACACCAACAAGCTTGTGTTTTTTATTGTTGTTGGGGTGGTCATCACAGTATCCAGCATCAGCATCTTTATCTCTTATTCTTTGATTCTCTCCAACATTCTCAGGATTCCTTCTGCTGAGGGCAGATCCAAAGCCTTTGGCACATGCGGTTCCCATGTAGTTGCTGTTGCTCTGTTTTTTGGGTCAGGTGCATTCACCTATTTAACAAATTCTTTCCCCGGGTCAATGGAAGAGGGAAGGTTTGCTTCAGTAGTTTATACCAATGTGGTTCCCATGTTTAACCCACTGATCTATAGTTTGAGAAATAAAGATGTTAAAATTGCTCTAGATAAAACCTTGAAGAGAATGCTCTTCTGATGGATCTGATGGTATCATTGGCAATTAATTCCTAGTAAGCTTACTCCAGTACTATTTTCCCACAGTTTTCCTTCTACTTTTAAAAACTGGTGTCTTTTTGAGGATTATATCACTTGTTATTTCTTTGACATAACTTTGCATCTATTATGTGATATTATTTATTGGATACAATATTAGACCCCAGAGAGAATTAGACTATGCACTTTTCATTTTTTCTTTGATTTGTCCAGGAAGAACATTTCTAGCTGGAAGAAAGGGCATAGGGTGATATGAGGCCCAGGAGCAATTTTAACAAGCTTTATGACTTACCTTACAAAAGATCAAAGGTAGAGTCTTGGTGTCATAAGTAACAATCTTCTAACTCTTGAAGAGGCTACTTGGCAAAGAAGGCTATAAAACTTCCCTTTTACATACATGTATATATACACAAGAAAAGTCCTCACCCAAGAAACGTATATGCTCTAAGTTGTAAGGATGAGTCAATTCTCAAATACTCATTTCAAATTCCTGGTCCTTGGGATGGTAATCAGGGTGAATGATTTTGTAATTGATAAATATCCTGTGCTCTTGGGCTCAGGGTAAGAGGAAGAACATAAACTTCTATGCATTTGCATGATGGTGTAACATGCTGCCCCTGTCCTGCCCTGGAGTAACTGAGATCATCATGCAGCTTTGGAACTTTTAGAAAAAATTATTTTTATTTTTACTTATTTAGTTTTTTGAGGTAGTGTTTTCGTTTGTAGCCTGTCTGGCCTTGGACTTTGTAGGCAGCCGAGGCTGACTTTGAATTCTTCATCTTTCTGCTTCAGGCTCCTTTCTGTCTCATCTGTTTGCCTTCTTGCTAAGACAGAAAAATGGTAAGTTCAAGTTCAGCTTGGACTTGCGTGCACACATTATTATGTTTGTCCCTTCTTTATTTTTAAAGGTGGATTTAGATTTTATGATCGCTGAGAAAGTGTGAGTGTGTGTGTGTGTGTGTGTGTGCGTGTGTTGTAACAATTATAGAACCAGGAAGGAGGTGGAAACTTATAACACTTTCCTATATCTCAGGGAGACTGGACTGGATATGTATTTTGAGGGCCAAGGACAATTCTGTACCACCATGCTAAATATTTGTTTATTCTAGATTGAATAACTCTTATTTTGAGAACCATACCTTCATATTACATTGGCTATACAGAGGAAGACAAATATCTAGTCATATTGGCCTGTATTGAGATGGTGAAGTCCAGGCTCCTTTTGTGGAGAGATGGGCATTATTTAAGAAGAATACAGCATTTGGGGTCTTATTGAGAAAAACTTCTGCAAAGCACCATTAGGTCCTTTTTCTTGGGACACTGGGAAAGTCATATAAAAGTGACATCTACATCTTTTATTTTGCTTGTATGTTTCCAACTCTTCTAAAAAACTGGAGAGACAGTTGATGTGTATTAGTGTGAGCTATAAAGCAGGGGAGGGAAGTGAGGCTTCCCGTTGATCATTTGTTGATGCACACCACTCTACTAGGAGAATGAAAAGAAGGCAGCTCAAGTGTTCCAGGTGGAGCCCTAAGAAACACATCATGGGGGTAGCTTAGAGCAGCAAGGAGAAGCATCTGAAGTATAGGGCTAACAGACAAGAGGTAAGACAAACCATGTTTTCAGAAAATACACTAGATGGAAAAGATCACTGAAGAAGGGAGAAAAGGTGGATACTTGGATTATGCCTAGATTATGACGATGATGGGACCCAATGTTTACTGAGCATGCAAAGCATTACATATATTGTATGTGCTATAGGGTGCCTAATATATAGTACCTCATTTATTTTATTGAAGTCTATGAAGATCAGTCCTTTTGGCATAGATAAAGCCCACCTTTTATATGGTAATGTGTATCTGGGCACATAGGACTCTTGGGATATTAGGTAAGAATTAAAAATGAAGGACAGCTAAGCATTGTGGAATGTCTATATAATCCCAGCAGTCTAGAGGCTGATGTGGGAAGATCTAGAGTGGAAAGCTAACATAGGCTATACAGTGAGATCCTGTCGAAAATAAAAAAGAAACAATGGATTAAAAGTACTATTACCTATTTACCAACCCTTTATAATACATGTAATTCCACGTAGTTTATAGTTTTAATGAACTTTTCTCATTTGTGTTGATGGTGCTGTCTCCAAGAGCCGAAGACCACCTAACAAAAACATCCAGAGATGAGAAGCCCTCTTTTGAGTTGTTAGCCTGTGCTGATCAAGAGACTCCCAAAACATATAGCTATTCCTGTTTCCCTTGGTTTTCCCCTAGAAGTGAACGGTAAGTACCTATTGCTGAAGACATCATGCACTTCAGAATCAGGGCCCATTAAAGACTAGCTTTCATGGTACCAGAAGACACCTCCAAAACTTCCAAAAGGGAAGCAAGTAACAATACTACTCAATTATGATGTCTTTGTACCCTACCAATGACTACCATGACACAATAACCTTAAGGATGCAGTAATGGCATGCATGTCTTGCTGGTAAACAACAACTCTCTAATTGTACTTATGGCCAAGCCTCATACTGGCAAGCTAGTTAACTACTCAGTACTAGTGAAGTCATGGTTATTAGAGGAGAGTCTATAATCATTAATTTACTGAACCAGCATAATCCCTAACAATAGTCTATAAACATTTGCCCTTATACCCACAGACAAATGTAGCATTTGCCCCTCATCAAGAAAGCTTCCCTTACAACAGATGGAGACTACTACAGAAAGCCACAACCAATAAAAAGGCAGAGTTGTGGAGCTTATTCCCAGTGGGTACATATATACTACACTCCCACCTAAGGCTCAGGAAACATTGAGGAAGCGGAAAGATTGTAAGAGCCAGAGGAAACGGGAGTTTGCCATGAGATTGTAACTCCTAGAAATATCAGAAGCTACATGCATAAGTCTCGCCAACATGATTGCCCAAATATGAGCTGAACAAGAATGACACCAGTAATCAAACTACACTGAATAGAGAAAAACCATTGATGCCTCAACTTGGAAGCAAGAACTAACTATAGGCAATTGATGAAGAGATAGCCTTCCCCACGGAAGAGCACACTAGTAAGTGTCCAGTGCTAAATGTTCAGCCCTGAAAACATACATACAGGTAACAAGCATTACATTACTGAACAGGTTATATTTAGGAATTTATATGTATATACATACACACAGACATATAGTAACAATTAATTTAAAAAGGGCCATTAATTTGAAGGAGTGTGGGGAGAAGCATATGGAAGGGTTTAGAGGGAGGAAAGTGAAGAGAGAAATGCTGTAATTAAATAAAGATTTTAAAATAGTTAATCTGTTTTCATGTGGATAAAGAAACAAGAAAGTCAATCACTATTGTCAGCAATGAGTAGGCACAGGGAAGAAATGAGGTCCTGAGACCCAAGGAGAAAGCAACATGATGAAGTAAATATATAAAGTTCAAGAACAACTTTTTCTGCATTTGGTTTCTTTTGGCATTGGGATGAATGGAGTGAGAGCATAAGTTTCACTTAAGTAAAACATTGACTTGGGTCTTTTGACAAGGAGTCCCTCCGTCCCACAGCATCTGAAACGTGGAACTGTTCTTGATTCTTACAATGGCCGCTTGAAAGTCATCAATTGCTCCTCCAGAAAACTTACTGTTTCATAAACACAGAAGGCCTTCACATCTCATAAGCTGATCATAGGTCTTGTTTGATTTCATGATTTCCATAGTCACCAATGTGATGCCATCTTTCTAATATGTAACTCTGACCCTGACTGTTTAATATGTAATGAGTTTTAGATTAAAAGCATGAAAACACTGTCAACGTGGATGCAAATGGAGATTTTTCTACCCGTCAAGGAGTGATATTTCTTTGAAGTATGTAGATAAATACATTTCTCTTTATGTCCATGAATCTTTGCTTATTCTAAACATGAAAGGACAGAGATAAACAAGAGACATCAAATAGTGAAAGGAGAGCCCAAGGAGCACTTAGGGGGTTCTTGGGAATAAAGAATAAGTGCCAGAGCCAAGGAACATTTAGGGGGTTCTTGGGAATGAAGGATGAGTGGCATGCTACATTTTGAGGAACAGATGGGAAGGTGTCTGTGTCCAACTCAGTGCGATCCTCATTCTCAGCCCAGATCACAGTATCCTGTCACACTTCTGTGAGTGAAATTCATTTGGCAAGTGCATCAGCTGCTAGTAACCAAAGCTTGTTGTCGTGGTATGAGCATGTAAGGACTCAAGTGGTTTTTGCTGAACACATATGGCACCTGGAAGTGGGCAGTCCAGGACTGATGTGGCAGAGCTGAGTCACTGAGGACATAATCTTTCTTTTCTCAGCTAAGAGTTCATTCTCAAAGATGCGTTATGGTTTCCAGATGGCTACTATGATTTTATGGGTTTTTTCACATTTTAAGCAGAAGGAAGACATGGGAGTGAGCAAGAGAAAGCAGAAGGGTGCTGTACCTATCTAATAAGTAACTTCTACTGACATCTTGTTAGTCATTTTACTGGCATGGGAGATGGGGAAACTTAGCATTCAATTGGAGAACATTATCATTCTAGAAAACATTTTTTTTGCTAACAAGTAGGGGAATGGTTACTGGGTAGATAGCTAGAAGCTTTTAGTAAAGGATTGGCTTCCACTTGCCTAGAAGGAGCAGGTCAGAAGTGGGTAACATATTCCTATTTTTGCTTCTGTGGTCCAGTCTAAGAGGAAAGTTTATTGAGAGGATTAAGAGAGGATAGATAAGATTGAAAGAAAGAGAGTAGCATAATAAGCCCACTGTCCCTATCACTGGCTTGTGGGAGCTGAAATGAAGCAAAATCTTGGCAAGGTCAAGCTATGGCTGCACTATCACATTTCCAATTCTCCTGTCTCCCATTGGGCGAATTTAGGGTCTGAGTTCTGAGAAGAAGATGAGGTTACTGGCCTTTTTACTAACAAAGACATAATGGTAATTTGTTCCCCTTTGGATCCTTGAATTTATTCTCACTACTGAAATCACACAGAAGAGAAATAAGTGATTATTAATATTGCTATGTCATTACAGAAATTAGGTAAAAACTGTTATTTGGAAAAGCTTTACAAAGCTATAAGTTACAACCCCAAATTAATATATAACATTATGACAGATTAATAAACACAGTATTGAGAGAAACGTCTTCCTGTCACACACACATTATTTATAAGAATCAGCCACGTCTTCATGGATGATATATTTCAAGACCCCTTTGGATTCCTGGCACCCCAGACAGTACTTACTCCCAGATATACTATGATTTATGCATACCCATAATAAAGTTTAATTTTCAAATAAAGCATAGTAAAAAATTAACAACACCAATAATAGAATAATTAAAATATGCTTTAATAAAATTACCAGCATTACTATTCTTGTGTTTTGAAGCAATTAACAAATCAAACAAATTTGCCTTGGACACAAGCATCATACTAATGCAACAGTTTGGTACCCAAGAAGGCCATTAAAGTGGCGAGTAGCCTGTACAGCATGGGTTTGAAAGGCAGAGGGATGGTTCTCTTCTCGGGGAGGATTGAGTAGAATGCCGGAAAATGTTGCTGAGACTTTCATAGGATTTATTTATTTATTTCCATTGAATATTTTCTGATTATGGTTAATTATAGGTGGCTGAAACTATGGAAAGTGAACCCACTGACATATCAAAGTGAAATAGACCACATTTTTGACCAGCATGTAATAAGCTAAAAACTGTACCATCAGAAAACAAAAATTCTATTACCTTTGATATTGAAGTTCTCTATTAAGTTACATTTAAATCACAAAATATATAGAAAAGGATGTGAAAATATCATGCAATACATTGCAAATTGTGGGATATGTAAAGGGAGAAGAATAATCTTACATATTATACTGAACAATGATATGAATTAAGTACTTAATAGGGTAGAAAGAAACAGAAAAATTAATTAAAGTAAAACAGGGAAGGAGATAGTAAAGCTAAAAGGAAAACAAACTGAATTAGAAAGCAAACAACAGCAATGTTAATAAATACCTTTCTTGAAGCCAATGATATGACCAGTATCTGCTGTTCTAATATAGAAATACGGAAAGAAGAGTAAGTTTAAAAAGACATAGGGATGGAGGAAATAACACAGTGGTACAAATGAAAAGCTAAATGACAGTTTTCATTAGTAGTTAAATGATTATAAAAATCAGTTTTTATGGCAAACTTTGTTCAGATGAAAAAAAGCGATATAGTTGTCAAATGATTAAAACACAAAAATGCTAGTTGCAGATGGTTTTGCCCAGGAATTCTATCAACGAACAGAGAATTAAAATACTAAACAAATTCAGAGCCCAGACAAAGAAAAAAATCCTTCAAAGTTGTTTTTATGAAGTCAACATAACTTGGGTCCAAAATCTGAAAGACTGCATTCAGAACAGAATTACAGACAAATCCTCACTTCCCTGAACAAAACTGTAAGAAATATTAGTAAATATTCAGCAACAGAAAAGAGTAACACTTTACATCCAAATAGAGTTTACTTCATGGGTGCATGAATAATGCAGTATTAAACCTATCCTTTCAGCTCCTTTCCCTTCCTTCTTTCATATATATATATAATATATATATTCATGCAACCCATGCAACCCATGCTGGTCTTGACCTCACCAAGTAGCCAAGACTGGTTTGTTCTCTGGATCCCCTTGCCTCAGCCTTCTGAGTGCTGAGATTTCAGGCATAAGCCTACAACTTTGGCTGGGAGTCACTGATTTTTTTTCCTTTTTTGGTGTGTACACACATGCACTTCTGCTTGTGTGCACAAAAGTGTGTGTAGGTGCTCATAGAGGGCAGAAGTCAATCTCAGGATTTGTGGTATCCACCTTTTTTTTTTTGAGACAGGGTCTTTACTGGCCTAGCCAGGAACTCCCCAAACATACTCATTTGATCAGAGCCCTGGACAGCTGCCTGGGTCTGCCTCCCAGTACTACAACTATAAATGTGACACCTCACTTGGAATTTTTTCTGAGAATTCTAGGGATTTAATTCAAGTCTTCATATTTGCATAGTAGGCAATTTGCTGACTAAACTGGCTCCTCACCCCTTCGAATGTTTCCTAATGAAAACATTTAATTAATGGAATTTTAATAACAATTAATTTCAACATGAAGGACTTGCAGTAGTTTAATAGAGCTCAGTAGAAAAAGAATGAACTCATCTGCACAGGAAGAGACGATTTATGATTCATTCTTGATAGATTCATTTCATAAAAGGATATTGATAGGAATAACTTAAAGACTGTATCTCTTTTCCTTTCTTTTATTTAAATGCTAGAACTAGAGTCTCAATTGGCCATTTTTACTTGTTTTTATTTCTAATCATCTATGATCATCAAAATATTTTATCCTAGCACACAATTACTAAATTTTATTTTGTAATGATATATTAATAATACAATGAAGCTACAGTTTGAAGAATGTTAACTGCATTGTTCATGTTTAACTGTAGCTTCTTTTTGTTTCTAGAATATTCCAAGATTTGGACACATAGTCTAAGCCCCAGGCCTGATAGAATCAAAGTCAAAACTGAGTATACTGTCCAGCTAATTTTTCTTTCTTTTTATTTAATTTATGTGTCTTTTACATCATGTATTTTTGACCCCATTCATTTCCCATCCCTTCGCATCTGTCCTCTACCCCGCTTCCCTCCCCAAATAAAACAAAATTTAAGAGAAAAAAGGAAACAAAAAAGGGAAAGATTAAAGATCTTGTTATGGAAGCTGCAGTGTGACACAGTGAGTCACATAGTAAACCCGTGGTCCATGTATCTTCATTTGCAAGTGTTTACTGCGAAGTGTCCAAGGTCTCTGGTTTCTATTACACTATTGATGCTCACTAGGACTCTTCCTGGCTATCCTGTTGCTGCCCTGTGTCATGGAGATCCTGCAGCTTTGGGTCTGTGGGTCAGGTCCCTCCATGTGCTCCAGCAGATCACAGATGGGGTGGATGTTGGGGCAGGCCAAGTCATAACCCTGGTTCTGGGCCTGGGCAGCAGCAGAGTTGGTTCACATGCCAGTTCTCCTTGCCTTCACCATCAGGGTGAGCTCTCCAGCATTGCCCTGGCTAATTCACCTCTTGCCTCAAGGGGTGGGGCCAGTTGTCCTGCTTTCATACCCTTAGGGTGGGCTCTCCCACACCTATACCATCAGGGCCAGCTCTATTGTGCTGTCCTCTACCCATACCATCACATGTCAGATGAGTAGTGGGGACAGCTCTCCCTTGCTCACAATATCCAGGCTGGATCACCCTCACCTCTCACCATCAGACTAGCTCTGTAGTGCTGCCTAGGTGAGGAGCAGGGCCTGCTTTTCTGAGTGCTGCAGCTTGTAAGGGGGAGGGCCAGCTCTCTCCTCTGTTGCAGGCAATAAGGGTTGAGGAATAAGGGGGAGACATCTCTCCCCCACCCATACAGCTGTACGACCCAGGAGTAGTGGGGACAGCTCTCTCATGCTTACAACTTTCAGACTCACTCACACTACAGCCAACAGGGTTGGTTCTATTGTGTTGCCCAGGTAAGGTGCAAGACCTGTTGTCCCAAGTGTTGCAGCCAGTTGGGGGCAGGGATAGTTCTGTTCTTGTGACCTCAGGACCAGTTCTTCCAGCTGCTTCAGGTGTTGATAGGTGGGTGGAGGCTTTGATTTTTGATCACTAATGTATTTAGAGTTTGCTAGTACAAATGGAAAAAAAGACTTAATCTTGAAACCTGTGGAGTAGATCGCATACTTTTTTTTGTGACTCTTCTTGTCATTTGTTTTTTACAAGGCAGAAGTGACATGTCCATTCTACTTACAGCTTACTGTTTTCTAGAGAGTCGCAAACAGAGTCAGATTTAAAGAATCTGGTGCTCACCAGACTGGGAGGTTGCACTTTAAGGCCATCATTATGTAGCACCAGATGATTGACTTGTGAACATTCAGTGAATTCTAGGAAGAAATGAGATCAATTTTTAAGTTTTAGAAGTGAAAGAATTGACAGAGGAATGGAAATAGAGCAATCACCCTCAATCCCAGACAGCAAACTGAAGAAATAACTGATATCGAACACAAGAGGATTGCAACATAGATGATGTCCTGAATCCCACTGGTGGGGGTTAATCCAAACTTGCTTTGATTTCAAAAGAGATCTGTACTTGTTATTGGGCAAACAAAGCTATCTACAGAGAGATGTTGAATTGTTGTTCGCTTTTAGCAATAACACTCACAGGCCTGAGAAGTGGGCTAGCTTAATTCTGGGACGGTGTCAGAATTACAAGGACATTGCATGTAGTTGAATATGTAGCTTGTGTCACATAACTTTGCATATTTAAATAAAATATGTAAAAATATTTTCTAATGTAATTTAGTTAAATAGGTTTTGGGAGTAAGAATGAAAAACAATGGAATCCATTTTACTTTCATAATTTATTTTAAAGAGTCTTAGAGGATGTGTAAAATTTAAATTATTAAATGATCTTGAGATGGCTATGAACAGGAACATATTTAGGCTATAAACTGTACTGGCAAGCATTTAAAACCAAGAGACACAAAAACTAAAGCCATTTTTATGTAAGCATGAATTCATCAGATCAGTCATTCATTCGGCATTTATTGTGTTCCCAGGGTCTTACATGAATAGATGCTATAATTAGCAATAAGTGATTCTACAAAAAATACAGTCAACGCTCAAATTTGTTTATGTTGGATTTATTTATTGGTGCCTTGTCTGTGATTGTCATGTCTTTTCTATTTTGACTTTCTTCATTGTACGATTTAGATAGTGCCCATTAAGCATTTGCAAATTAAATGTATTCAAGTTGCTTAATTTGAATGTTGATTTAGAGAACATTTAAAAAAGTTTATGGTTTTTAATAAGGCATTGAAATTTTATATAAGGAGTTATGTAAAATCCATGGTTATACATTTCAGGGGCTTGAAAAAGATTCAAAGTATGAATTTGCTGCTAAATTCTTTTTTTTTCTTTTCTCTTTCACTGAACAATGTTATTGAATCACCAGCACAACCTGGTGGCTACTTAAGTGAACTGCCTGGTGCAATGGTTTGGTGTTTGAAGGTTCTCAGTTTGTGTCTTTTTCCAAGTACTGGCCAGGCAATGTGTGTGTGTGTGTGTGTGTGTGTGTGTGTGTGTGTGTGTGTGTGTG
>LOJH01011358.1:0-26555 GCA_001685095.1 Ellobius talpinus
GTGTTGTTATTTCGGGGTATAAGCTAGCCGTGCGGGAGCCGGGAGGGATGAAAAACAGGCCTGCTCGCCACTTCACTACATTTTTGTTTTGTTTTTTTTTTCAAGACATGGTTTCTCTTTATAACAACCCAGGTTATGACTTTAAACTCACAGAGATCTACCTGCCTCTGCCTCCCAAGTTCTTGGATTAAAGGCATGTGCCACCTCGCCCAACAAGATACTGTGTTAAATTCAAATTAAGTTGGATGGTGGTGATGCATGCCATTAATCCCAGCACTCGGGAGGTAGAGGCTGGTCTACACAGAGAAACCCTGTCTCGGGTGTGTGTGTGTGTGTGTGTGTGTGTGTGTGTATACGTAATACGTACATACACATACACACACATACATCTGTACACACACATATATATGGCTTGTGGAAGCTGGATAGAGATGGCTCAGAGGTTAAGAGCACTGTCTACCCTTCCAAAGGATCTGGGTTCAATTCCAACGACACATACAGGGACTCACAACCACCTAACTCTAGTCATAGGGTCTGCAGTGCCCTCTTCTGGCCTCTACAGGTACCAGTCATATGCAGATAAAACACCCAAAGGTATTTTAAACAAACAAAAACACCTAGGTAGTTAATTATTGCAGCCCCCCTCAACACACACATACACACACCTACTTATATTTAAAATCCCTGCTTTGTTTGGAGTTTATTTATATATTCATGTTTTTTAAACTTGACTTTGTTAGCAGTTTTCTGATGTTTATAATTTATTCTTAGTGAATTTTATTCTTAATTAAAATAGCTTCTTATTTTTCTAGGAAAATTTTGAATGACTTATCTTCTGACGCACCAGGGGTGCCAAGGATTGAAGAAGAGAAGTCAGAAGAGGAGACTTCAGCCCCTGCCATCACCACTGTAACGGTGCCAACTCCGATTTACCAGACTAGCAGTGGACAGTATAGTGAGTGATAAGTTTTTCTGTTATGAAAACTGTTAGATTCTCTCTAAGGAAATGATAAATGCCAAGGCTTTTGCCGCCATTGTTGTTTGCCCTCTTATCAGAAATCTGTAATGAAAAGGCTTTTGTTTCTAGTGTTAGAAGTACGTGAGTGTTTAAGTCAGTTACATTTCTTCAGTTTAGTACAGGTTCATGAAGCAGTCTAAAAGTCTTTGAAGGACTAAATAGCTAGATTTAGCTCTTACAATGTTAAGATGTGTACTCTTCAGATAAAGGAACACTATGATGAAGACCAAAAATAGCTCCAGTAGTTTAACTGTTTATCTAATCCTGCCTTCTAAAAATAACATTTAAAAATCTTTGTGTTTAGGGTTTCTTGATTTCATTCTGTCATTGTGTTCAGTTATTGTTCGGTGATGTAGTGAATTATGAAAGTATGAACGTAACTGCTAAAGCTGACAGATACTGTCACTTCTTTAGTTTTCAAAATTCTGTCTGAGCCAGGTGTTGTGTTGCACAGCTTTAGTCCCAGCACTCAGCAGGAGCAGGTGACTCTGTGAGTTCAAGGCCAGCCTGGTCAGCATAGTGACACTTACAGGACAGCCAAGACTACATAGAGAGATCATGTCTCAAAAAAATGAAAATAAATCACTGTGTGTATTAATGTTTTGCCTGTGCACTGTGGTTGTGCCTGGTGCCTACAGAGGTCAGAAGATGGAGTCAGAATCCCCTGGAATTAGAGTTATGGATGGTTGTGAATCACTATGTAGTGCTGGGAATTGATCAGAGTCCTTTGAAAGGACAATAAGTGCTCTTAGCTGGTCTAGCCCTGCTGCGCTTTATTTTTAAACTTTGGCAACCATTAATTTCCATTTCATATCTGCCCTGCATTTAATTCTGTCATACCTCTTCCCTTTTTTTGATCTTTTACTTGAATCCATTAGAAGGTACTTTTGAGTTGATAAAAGGCATTTGTGTAAATGTCACTTTTTTTTCTCCCTCTAGCCTTACCTTCCAATGTATCTCTTACATGATTCACACACAAATTACTAGCTTTTTAATGTCAGTATAATGTTGGCTTGCCTGCCAGCAATTTGCATTCTAGTGTATTAAAAATAGATACCTAAAGCCGTATTTTTAGCTTTTCCAAAACCAAAACTTTTGATATTATTTATAAGGACTTTTAAAAATATTAATTATTTTATTTATGTATGTGTGTGCCTACATGAATTTATGTGCATCACATGTCTGCAGCTACTCTGGGAACCCTCTGGACCAGATCCTTTGGAACTAGAGTGGCAAGTGGCTATGAGCCACCTAATTTGGTTACTGGGAACCAAGCCCGGGTCCTCTACAAGAGGAGTAGAGTAAGTGCTCGCTCTTTGCCACAAAGTCATCTGTCTGGTATTTTTGATAAACTACTTTGCTATCTATGATAACTAAGCTAAATAAGCTTAGATGAATCTTTTTTCCTTTTTAAATTCTTTATTGGCAGCTGTAAAAGGATATCCCCCTCTCTGTGTTTAGTTTTTTGTTTGTTTGTTTTTTGAGACAGGGTTTCTCTGTAGCTTTTTGTCTGTGTTTAGTTTAAGATAATTTCATACCCAGATAATTTTAAGTATTCAAGATGGTTCTTCTCTGACATTGTAAGATAAGACTTCATTTTCCCCCAGCATGAACATACTGGGGTATAACACATTCCTATGAACAATAGATTCACTGTTGCAGAGAGTCTCACTTGAATTAGAAAGGATGAGTTTTAGACAAACCATACAGAGACTGAAAAGAAGAAGTAAAGTATATGATTAACTGCCATCCCCTTAGATACTTTACTTTTCAAACCCCTCCAACAACTGAATGTTTCATATTAAAATTAATAGTTAATATTTAATTATTAATATTTAAATATACTAGTACTTTGAGTTTTTTCATAAGCTTTATTCATTTTTTCCACTGTCATATTTGTATGTGCACGTGTGCCTTTGATGAAACTGATTTAGCATTACATTCTGCATTTTTCCCCTAAGAACACTCACATATATAGCAAACTATGTATTTTGTGACTTGTTTATTTTTAAAGTTGATATTTTATTATATATGTATGAGTTATCTACATGTATGTCAACACCACATGTATGTGGTGCCTATGGAGGCCAGAAGAGACTTTGTATCCCCTGGAGCTGTTTACAGATGTTTGTTAGCCGCCTTGTAGATGCTGGCTTGAACTCAGATCTTTTGGAGAAGTACTCATCTAAAGCCCTGTATTTTTAACCTAGTTAACATGGCTACCAAAGTTAAGGGTTAGAGGTTTATATAAACTATAAACTTCTCTTGTCCTTTCCCTGTAGGAAGGATTCTATATATCCCTCCTTCTTTTTCATTTTTTATATAAGTTGTCCTATACATGTAGAGAATCTCAGCTAATAAAATGTAATTGTGTTTAGATTAATTTAAAATATAACATAATATTTCCTTAGTTTGTATTTCTTGGTAGTCATTAAGTTCACTTAGAGATAAGTTACAATTATCTTTCTATTGTTTTAATGAATTTTGTTTTGCTGAAACTATCTTACTCTTAAAATAATCAGATGTACAAGTAAATATTACACAGTTAGAAAAACATGTTTAAGTCTTATGAAACATTTTCAAAGAAATGTTTATGTATGTGACCTTATTTAATGTTTATAACAACTACACATCTCTACAATCAGATGTTTTTAGATTTCGAAGAAAAGTAACAGAATCGCCAGGCGGTGGCAGCGCACGCCTTTAATCCCAGCACTTGGGAGGCAGAGATAGATGGATCTCTGTGAGTTCAAGGCCAGCCTGGTCTACAAGAGCTAGGTCCAGGACAGGCTCCAAAGACACAGAGAAACCCTGTCTCGAAAAAAAAAAAGAAAGATAACAATTTACCTTCATTTAGCTTTTTCTGTGTAGTGTTATATAAAGGTGATTTAGGTTTTTTAAGAAGAAAATGTCTCTTAGGTATGTATTCATTAATTTCCATTTGCCAAATAGTGGCAAATGTGTTTATTCATCAGTCAGTAGAAGACCTTATATGAGGACTCAGAGATGGAGTTAAAATGTATTGAGATACTTTATCTAAATGATGATCTTGAGCTTTAATTTTAAACTTTAGGAGACACTTAAGTTTAGGAAACTTATAGTCCAGGCAATTTCATTTCTTTCGTTGATGAAATTTTTGGTGGGGATGATGGGTAGCATGTGCTAGAGACTGAGCCCAAGGCCTTAAACATTTATGGCAAGCAGTGTATTATTGATTCTTCTTTTTCTTTCTTTTTTTTAATTACTTATCTATTTTTTAATTTAAAATTACTGATTTTGAGATGGGATCCTACCATTTTTCTCCATGTTGGTCACAAAACTCGTAGTCTCAAGTGAGTTTTCTGCTTTAGCCCCTTGAGAAATAATCATGCTATTCACATGGCTGTTTAAGTGCATTACTGACAGATTTTATAAATTGCTTTAAGAGTTAGAAAATATAATTCACTGACATGATTCTATTAATTATATTTTAACAAGCATTTATTGGGTGCCTCTTACATTAATTTCCTCTGTACAAGAAATGCATATGATTAGGGCAGCAGATATAAAATAGTAGCCGAGGCAGTTAACGGTGCTGTGAAGTACCATTGAGAAGGAGGACCTCCGCAGTGTGAATGAGTTCACTATTATCACCATGCATTATTTATTGTAGTATAGCTCATGAGTACACTTCTCTTGTGAAAACTGGATATGCTTTCCTGAGTACACATTCACTTGAATATACCGAGTCTTGCTTAGTGATGATGTCACATTATGCTTTGCTAATTGCATGGGTTAGTGCGTTTTAAAGGTTATGTGATATTAATTAAACTTGTAACAATAAAATTCATTGGGTTTTAGTTGCCATTACCCAGGGAGGAGCAATACAGCTGGCTAACAATGGTACCGATGGGGTACAGGGCCTTCAGACATTAACCATGACCAATGCAGCTGCCACTCAGCCGGGTACCACTATTCTACAGTATGCACAGACCACTGATGGACAGCAGATTCTAGTGCCCAGCAACCAAGTTGTTGTTCAAGGTAATGGAATTAAGAATTTATATATATGGTATATTCTTTTAAAAATTAATGTGTACATTCAGGAAAAGTAAGTATATTGCAAAGCACTATTAAAATAGTTTCTTCAGTATAGATTAGATATTAAAGATTTAGCTATGTATGCACTTAATACATACATAAATTTCTCATGAAGTTTTCTATTTTTTCACTTGGACGAAAATGTCATGGCATAAAAACAACTATCTTTTAGCTTTAAAAGGATAATACCTATCTTTAGTACCTTGAGTAGTCAGGGATAGGAGAAATAGGATAAATTAGAAAAACTCAGGAAATCACAGCTAGGCTATATGGACTCAAGTAACACCCAACTACTATTGCCCCCCCTTTTTAAACCCCTACCTCATATGTGCTAAGTTGATATTAAAGAGGTTTTAGTGGATTCTGTCCTGTTGTTTTATATATGCATATATATGTTTATATGTATACACACGCACACACATATGAAACTTAGATTTTTTTCCCCTAAGGGAAAAAGTTCCAAAGAACATATGTCATTATGTAATTTTTCTGCTCTTTGGTGAACAATTGTTCGTAAGTCCTCAATGGTCTAGAGGATTTGGGTTGTTCCTTCCCTTTATCCCCTTTATTTCAGAAGTCTGGAGAGTATTAACTATTCTCCATTAACTCATTTGAACAGTTCATAGTGTATACCAGATTAAAAACTGATAGGGTGAAAAAATAACATTTGCTTCTAAAAATATTTTTGTTAATAATAACAAATGTTGCCTGTGTTAATGAGTTATATCCCTTTACCATGGATAATTACTTTTAAATGGTACCAAAATACCAAGAGAAAGTCTTTTATCTAACCAATCCCTAATATTTTTATACAATATATCCTGTTATTAGACCAGTGATATTTGAAAATATATTTTGCTTATTAATGGGAGTAAAACACCTTTTCACTTTATATGCAGGTACTCAAAAAAATTGTAAAGCAGGATGTCAGTGAATTTGAATTCTCAACGTCAGTTTGAAGATGGTAACATGTTTAGTATATAAATCTTTGTCACTCAGATGATACAACTGATATTTTTAACTGATGGATGATTTTATAAAGACCTTCAAAATCTCTCACATAGTGTTAGGTTACTTACTAGGACAGTATATCATTAAACTGTTTTTAGAAGCAAATAATAGACAAATTGTGATTATATTTCTTTTCACATATTGTAGATTGTATGGTTAGAAAATCCTTAATCTCAGCCCTTGGGAGGTAGAGGCAGGTGGATCTCTGAGTTCTAGACCAGCTTGGTCTACATATTGAGTTCCAGACAGCCAGGACAACATAATGAGACCCTGTCCCAGAAAACCAAACAAACAAACAAAAAAATCCAGCTTGAGTTTATTATCACTTATATTAAAAAATAATATGTTTACATATACTATGATTGGCACCCAGTAGCCCACTTTTTCATACTTTGAGTTTTATTTGAATTAGAAATTTATAATAGTTGACCATATGCTTATTTTCTCTTCTATTTTGCTATTTATGAAAAATCATGGTCGTTTTTATGTCGTGGCAAGAGTCTGCTTGAAATTTTTTAATATGAATTTATCCAAATCAAAGGAAGACACTGAGGACTATATCTAGGAAGATCATCTATGCTGGGCCTCACTTTCCATTTAGACTTAAGGTTGGTAAGCATGTTAATCACAGAATAGATCTCCATTCCAATTCAACATAAATGTAAGACCCAGCAGAGACACTCAGACATCCTTACCTGTACCTGTACTAATAGTACAGTAAATTGGCATCTTCTTTTTAGCCAGAATCATCTGTTCCGTTTCCCTTCTAATCCAAGTATATTTAGATTGATTGACACACAACTGAATCAGATTGTAGTGTTTCTGTATCTTATACCTTGTTTACTCTTTTTGTAGCTGCCTCTGGCGATGTACAGACATACCAGATTCGCACAGCACCCACTAGCACCATCGCCCCTGGAGTTGTTATGGCATCCTCTCCAGCACTCCCTACACAGCCTGCTGAAGAAGCAGCACGGAAGAGAGAGGTCCGTCTAATGAAGAACAGGTACCTATTCCAGATGCTTAAATGCTGTGGGTTACATATGTCTCTAAATTTGCCCATAGGTCAGTAGGTTTGCGCATTGTTGTTTTTTTTTCTGGTAGAATTAATGGATCTTTCTAAAGCTTCTTTATTTGCTATGCTGCGTTTATGGTAATGGATCTTTAGGTCAATCTTCACTCCCAAAGTATTTTTTTCATAGTTTTTCCACAAGAGATTTAATACTTAGCTTTAATGAATTTGTACTTTATCCCAACCAACTTAGTAGGTTAATTAAAAAATTTTTCATGAGTAATAGCCATAAAGGTGTCATATGTGAACTAACATTAGATTGTTTATTTGCATTAAATTTATTTGTAATAAATGTATGGTAGCCATTTTTGTTTTAATAAAAGCTTCCCTTTGCATTTTTATTCACCTAAAGATTTGTGTATATTTTATACATATGTATAAGCGCCTACGTGTATGTATGAATACCACATGCATACCTGGTGCCCACATAGGCCAAAAGAAGACATTAGATCACTTGGAACTAGAATGACAGGTAGCTGTCAGTCACCTGATATGGGTGCTTTGAACTGATCCCAGGACCTCTGCAAAAATAGTTGTGTTCTTTTCTTAACTGCTAAGAAGTTCTCTTTCCAGCCCTTTGTTTTGTGCTCTTGACTCAGAGTCTTGCTGTGTGGGCCTGGAACTGTTGATCCTCCTGCCTCAGTCTGCTGAGTGCTGCTGGGTTTGCCAGCCTGTGCTACCATGCCAGGCTTTAGGGAGCATTCATTTTTCTTTACTCAAAATAATCATTTAACATCCAAACACTTTTAAAATAGATTAATTCTAAAAAAATATGATATTCCTAACAAAGCCTTAATGTACAGTTAGCTTTAGTCTTCAGTAATTAAAAGTGCTAATAGGAGAATCTATAAAATATACACAAGCCTTTCTTAGAAACTTACTGACTTTCAAGTGGTTTCACCATCTAAAAACAAAAGGAAATTATTAATATGAAAATGATTAAGAAAACAAAACAAATGGTCTGGGGAAATGGCCCATTTGCCATACAAGCAAGAGCACTAGAGTTCAGATCCCCAGAACCACATGCAGTGCTTGATAGGGCCCTTAATTCCAGTCTGATGGCTGTGTTGGGGTTCCTAGGGCAAGCTGGTTAGGTGAACTGCCAGCTTGTAAGCTTTGGTTTTTAAGAAACCCTGTCACAAAAAGAGTTAGCTGGAAGTAACATCAAGGAAGATAGCCTTCAGTAACAAACAGTATGAGAATAATGTGGTGAGGCGGGTGGGGACAGAGTGAAAAACGAGTGTATGAAGATAGAAATGATTTGAAATTGGTGAAATGCTTGTAGTTACCCCCAAGGATCTGTCTATATATACTATGATAAAGTAAATGAAACAAATTGAGCTTAGATCTCACGTCAAATCTTGGCTTCACCCTTCAGCTGTGGTTCTGAAAGAAACTTGGGTTTCTGCTTCAGAGTTAAATAAGGTCCCTCCTTGCACCCAAAGCGCTGATCTGAGGCTCAGGTAAGATTCTAGTTCTGTGAGCCTGCAGTAACTGTAGTGGTGCTCCAGGAAATGCTGCTTCTCTTTGAGCCAGTCCATGTTTCAGTGGGTCAGTCTCTTTTTGTTCCTAAATAGTCACAACTGTCACAGTTTTAGTAAATTATATCTAGCCCTGAGAAAGGGGAGAGCCATTCTGAGCTATTAGGGGAAAGTTGGAAAGATGCCTTTAGTCTTCAGTAATTAAAAGTGCTAATAGGAGAATCTATAAAATATAAAAATCTGTGTACCAAACAACTATAAATAGTTAAGTTATAATAGAAATATAAATGCCTAATTTTTTATTTAAGTGTATTTGAAAATATGAATTAAATTACAAGTTAATGTGTTCAGTTTTAAAGTATTTGTCTCAGTTTCATCAGTCTGTGGTCACCTGGCACCATTGTTTTTTAGGCTGTGGTGAGGCAGAACATCATGGCCAGGATCCTGCAGTGGAGCAGATTGTCCTGCCTCATAGCAGAGAGGAAAGACATGTCTGGAGACTGGTAGTGGCTCACATGGTGGGAAGAGAAAATGGACTCCCCCAACGTCCTCTGTTCTCCTTCTGTGTGCTACTGCAGCATACATGTGCCCCCAGCTACCTCCCTACACACACTAAAGAAATAAATCCTGAAGGGTGATAGTGTAGGAAGTGATAGAAGAAGACACTCATTGACCTGGTTTCCACAAGCATACATGCACATGTACCTGTACACATATGTGCACATGTGAACATTACACATGCTTATACCACATACTGATATGAATGCGTGAATGTAAGTTGTGAATGATTGGAAATTACAACCTAGTCTCGAAGGGCACGCTGAATGACCATTTCCCTTCAGCTGAGTTCTACCTCTAAGTTTCTCTACGTCTTGCTATGCAATTATGACCCTATCCATGGATTAATCCTGGAATGAGGTCAAGTCCTCATAATTGAGTAACTTCTCAGAACCTATTAGCAGCCAGGCCTTCTGAGGAGCAGTCCATGTGAAACCATAACACTCCACTATTGCCACCACCCCAGCACACCAGGTTAGGAATAGGGCCCCCATCCTCAAGATGTTTGCTTTCATGAGGTTTACAAAGCTGCCTGATTTTTAAAAACATGGACTGTAATAAATTGCTTTTGCATAGATTTAGTTCTGTTCGTCAGAGGGAGATTTTCCATACTCTGAAGTAGTTCCCTTCCTTTCCATATTCTGAAGTAGTTTCCTTCCTTTTCTCCAGGTTACTTTTGAAGCTTTACTACAATCTGGCTTCTGTGACAATCAGATCTCTTACGTGTGTCTAGAGAAGTGAAGCCTCCCACATACCTGTCTAGTACCTCTTCTCATTTAATTTACCTCTGTGGAGTATCTGATTTTTGAATGCTTATCACCCTAATATTCTTTGGTTAATGCTAAGTTATAGTATGTTTTAGGCACTAAACTTATACACACACACACACACGCATGCACGCACACACGCACTGTGTGTGTGCCTAAGTTTTACCTCATAGCAAGGTAAAATCTTATTCCCACTTTGCAGAGAAAAAGGAAGGTAAATTTCAGAGAAAAGCTAAATATGCAGTCAAAAGTCTGTATTTTAAGAAAGTAAAACAAATTTGAACTTGTATCTGGTGACAAACCCAATGAACATGTCACTTCCCTGCTGGTCCTCTGAGCAGAGTAAAGGCACTGTGTCAGAAGATATTCAATGCCAGGAAATAAATGTAGAATGCTAACCTGGGATGCCCATTTTGTTTAAAGAGTCAGAGAAATAAACTCCAATTTTAAGGTGAAATACAAGATTCAAAAGAAATTGATACTGTAGTGGTTGCTTTAAGCTATGCCTCCAGGACCACCATGTTGGTGTCATCTTTACTGTAGGTGCTTCAGTAGAAAGTTAGAGCAGCATTCACCAGAATCAGTCACCCTCGTGTACACCGAACACAGCCTGTCTTATACCAAACTGGATAGGAAAAAGTTGGGGAGCCCCAAACTTCTACAGTGTCCAAATTGTCATATTTTGCAAGCATTCTGTATTACTACAACAATCACAAAATGTCAGTGTCATGGGACATGGCCTCTTCTCTCACTTACAAGCTCTACATTAACCACTCCAGATCAGTTGCCATGGCTTGTCTTCATAACTCATCCTCATTGCTAGCTGCTTCCTGGATCCCCGAGGAAGGAACAGAAGCAGTTCCAGGGCATAGCCTTTCTGTGACAACAAGGAAAGGGCAGTGCTGCTTTGATGTCTGCATTTGAGGGCAATACCTTAGGTATAGAGATAGGGAATATTTTTTTGTTTTTGTTTTTGTTTTTTCCAGGAGTAGATTCTCTGCTTCTCCC
Source organism: Ellobius talpinus (assembly GCA_001685095.1). NCBI lineage: Eukaryota > Metazoa > Chordata > Mammalia > Rodentia > Cricetidae > Ellobius > Ellobius talpinus. The sequence goes on from LOJH01011358.1 coordinate 10,996, forward strand.
TTGTTTAGAGAGGCAGTCTCTCATTTCTACCACTGCACCGTGTTAGTGCTGGTCCTGCAGATCCAGTGTTCTACATGGAGATGGGATGCACTAGTAGGCTTGCTCTACAGTGCTTTTATCCCCTGAGACATCTCAGCTGACCATTGGGGTAAATCATTTGCTTTGGCTCTGGGGACCATTTGTGTTCCACTAGCTACCACACTGGAAAGGACAGGCAGAGTCAGTGGGATGTAGATGGGATTCTTCCCACAGAGAGGGCATGATTCTGAGATTAATAAAGTTTATTTCCCTTACTGTTACGTAGCCTACTGTATAGAGGATTTAAATAGGTTTTCAAAGATGGAGGTAGTTAAACAGTTAGATTTGACCTGATTAAACTTAAAGACCTTTGTTCAATGAACAACGAAAGAAAAATAGCAAAATAAACATTAAACTAGGCATTTTAACAGTGTCAGGTTAGAATTGAAGATATGGGTTGCAGATTTACAGAAAATAAATACGATAAAAAATATGAAAAATTCCAAAAAATATAAATATTAAGGTACCTCCATCCAACTGTGTACAGCTTGCCATTAAAAATAAAAATATAGGGCTGGAGAGATGGCTCAGCGGTTAAGAGCACTGGCTGTTCTTTCAGAGGTCCTGAGTTCAATTCCCAGCAACCACATGGTGGATCTCACAACCATCTGTAATGAGATCTAGTGCCCTCTTCTGTCATGAAGGCACACATGCAGGCAGAACACTGTATGTAATAAATAAATCTTTTTAAAAAAATTAAAAATAAATAAATAAAAATATATCTTAGAATATTCTTTGTAGATCAAGTTACAAAAAGTTAGTCATTTTTGCATATTGCTACAAATAAAAAATTACAAGTAAAACATGCTTCTTATAAGTAACTTAGAAAGCATAAGCAAAAAAATTAACTGCCTCTAACTGCTCCATCTAAAATAATAAAATTCTGCCTTGTCTCGTGCGTGCATCTGTGTGTGTGTGTGTGTATACGTACATGTACACATATACATTTTGGTATGTAAGTTTTAACCTTTTATTTAAAATACTTTTAGATTTACAATAGAATGAGAAAAATGCTCTGAAAACTACCTGTGAAAAATTTAAGGAGGGTAGGTAGGACTTATTTTAGTCCATGGATTCAGAGGTTTTAGTGCCTTGACAGTTAGGTCCACTGCCTTAGGCCTGTATCTGATGCCAGTACACACATGTGGCTGAGGCTGCTCACCTCATGGCAGATAGGAGAAATAGAAAGGGGTCATGTCCATGAGACATACCCAGAAACCTACTTCCTCCGCTTAGACCCAACTCTACACAGTCCTGCCACCTCCCAGTAGTCTATAGAGTTTGAGTCCATCAGTATTAAGTCTGTTCTAATCATCTCTGGATTCATTCTCACAGACAGATGAACACGGTTATGATGTAGCAAACCCTCCCCTTTGCTCCACAAAACCAACGGCAAGGTACAATTGGCAACCTTGTGTAAATAAGATGTTGTCTAACAGGCTGGTGTGGTGCTGGCTGCATGCCTGTAATCACTGCACTGGAAGGCTGAGGAGGAGGAGCAGGAGATGTGGGTTACAAAGAGAGAGACCCTGTCTCAAATTAAAAAAAACTCTTCCCATAAAAAAAGACCCTTTAATAACCTTTCCTAGATAGCTCTCTCAATCCAGACAATTTAAGAATCAAGATTAAATGTGCTTCTTCTGATACTAATATTCTACCACAGTTTCCTTTTAATTAATATTTACAAAGTGTATCCTTAGATAGCCTTTTGATCCTCATATATCTTTGTCTTTTGAGATAGGCATCTTTAAGAGAACATATAATTAAGACATTGCCTGGGGACTGGAGAGATGGCTCAGTGGTTAAGAGCACTAACTGCCCTTCAAGAGGCTCTGGATTCAGTTTCCAGCACCCATATGGCAGCTCTGTCTGTGACTTCAGTTCCAGGGGATCTGATACCCTCACACAAGACATACATGCAGACAAAACACCAATGCACATAAAATAAAAATAAATCATCAAAAACCAAAACTTAAAAAAAAAAACTTTTTTGAGGTTTAGATCAGGAATTCACAAACTGTACCATGGATCAAATCTTTCTTGGAATCAGTTTGAGTTATATATGTCCATGCATGCTTATATGCCAACAGACCCTAAAATATTTACTATCTAGTGTTTTATAGAAAAATTTTGTCGTCTTCTGATTTATCTTCTCCTCCTTTCTTTCTTTTTTTTGTGGGAGGTTGGTTTTTTGGGGCAAGATTTTTTCTGTGTAGCCTTGGCTGTTCTGAAACCAGGCCAGCCTCAAAATCAAGAGATTCTCCTGCCTTTGCCTCCAAGGTGCTGGGATTAAAGGCCCAGCTTTGGATTATCTTTTTTAAAGGTATATGCATATTATAATTTTTTATGTGCAGGTGCTTGCACAGGTCTTCCTTGAGCATGCACACAAATAAATGTGGAGGCCAGAGGATGACAACGGATGTTCACCTTACCTACCTTGTAGACAGCTTCTTGTATTGACTCAGAGCTCACTGATTGACTAGAGTAGCTGGCCAGTGAGCTTGGGGGATCTGTCTGCCTGTTTTCACCTCCCCAGCGTAGGGATTATAAATCCAGGTCCGCCCTCTTCCCTGACTTTACATGAGTATTAAGGATCCAAATTCAAATCCTCAGTGGTGCATGGCAGGTGTTTTCTTGACTGTCCAACCTTTTGACCTTGCAACATGACATGTACATCGTAATGTACAGATGTGTTAGCTCACATTTATAACTACCCTGGGACACGTGTGGTCTGTGGGTCATAGGTTGGATACATTTGTTTTAGAATATTTTTAATACATTCAACTTTTAACTCTCTATTTCTTTTTTTAGTCCATGGTTTAGACTGGTGTATTTTTTTACCTCAAAAACTAATTTTAAATCTATTTCTCAGAAATATGTATCTATTGGCAGTGAATTCTTTCCAGCTCTGAGAAAATATTTGATCATATTTAAGATAGTTTTGCCTCCCTGTTCTTCTGTCTTTGGTTTTACCTTTGATTTCTAGAAATGCCCGTTGTTATATCTCTACCCCTGCCACATTTATTTTCGTTAATTCTGAAAATTTCTCAATTGCATTTCTAATAGTTTGGTGTCTTAGATTTCATTTCACGTATGTTACAATGTTTGAGGCCATGACACAGCCCTCTGTTACTTTCACCTTGTTTTTTAGTATGAGTAGTTTCTAGCATCCTGTCACAACCATACTGATAACTTTCTTTAGCTGTCACTTGTATTCATATGATGAGATCAAAGGGATTTTTTGTTGTTGGACACTGTTGCTATTAGTGTCCACCGCACTGCTGAAATAATTCTTTGATATGCATGTCATGCACCTTTTCTGTGACATCAGCTAACTATTAATTATAGTTACCTTTTGTTGTCTATGAAATATATCCAACATCCATGTCACTGTTTGCTTACTCAAACCTGTCTAGTACTTGTACATCAGACATAAGGCAAAGTGCTGTGAGTTAATACTCTTGTACACTGTAAATATCATTTATATTAGTTTAATAAAACACTGATTGGCCAGTAGCCAGGCAGGAAGTGTAGGCAGGGTGACCAAACTAAAAGAATTCTGGGAAGAGGAAAGGCAGTCAGTCACCAGCCAGACAGAGGCAAGATGAGAACTCCTCACTGAGCAAAGGTACCAAGCCACATGGCTAAACATAGACAAGAATTATGGATAATTTAAGTTGTAAGAGCTAGTTAATAATAAGCCTGAGCTAATAGGCCAAGCATCTGTGTATTTATTTGGGACTGAAAGACCATGGGACCAGGTGGGACAGAAACTTAACGTCTACAACAAAGGACTTTAAATAATAGGGTGGGATGGGTCATTTTTTAAGCCTGGAAGTTGGCACATTTTTTTTTTCTTCTTGGAAGGAGAGCACCGTTGGCATCTAGGGAGGAGTTGGATTATTCTGTTAGGGTCATTGTCACTCCACCTCAGGCTTCAGGTGTGTGGAGAGCTATCTTGTCTTAAGGGTAAGGAATGGTTTCCAGAGCATCAGCTGTTTGATTGGAATTTGGTGTCACCTTTTATACTGTGGCCTGCATAGGCTGTAAGTATTTAGAGTGATTTTCCAGGAATCGTAGGGTGTCTGTTCTGATTAAGGCTTAGCCTCAGGTATCTTTCTCTCTTTTTGCTCTCAAGATTATGAAACTTCTTTCTCAAAGAGCTGGACCACACACATTTATCTCAGCTACAGTGAGTGCTTACTGATGCCCTAAGTCCAGGAATGTTGTCCTTCCCTTCATCCTTTAAGCCTTACTCAGCCACAGTGTGGTAGGCTCCTGCAATCCCAGCACTCAGGTCAGAGAACTGAAATTTTGAGGCCAACCTGGTCTACTTAGCAAGACTCTCTAGGGAGGAGGAGAACCATGCTGTCGTGCACATAACTCCTCCCAGTTTTTTGTTCCTCCCACCTTACTGTGTCCCTTCCTTCATGACATAGAATTCTTAGGACCGCATTATTTCCTTACTGCCTGATGGGGTTCCTAGAGAAGAAAACATGTAAAAAACATGCAAATTCATCCATTTTCTATACTCTTCAGAGGTTAAAACTGCCCTTCTCTGTAAATTTCATGTATTTTATAGGAAGTGATAAAATACATTTTCTGTTATCCATTTGTCTCTATCCCAAGTGAGGGTGTGCTTTTTGTCTCCTTAAATTTTAGCAACCCTCTATAACAGAGTAGGAGTAACTGCAACCTTTCACTACATCCTGAGGCAAAAGCCAGAACCAATACACATTTTTTGTTTGTGTGTGGAAGCCAGAAAACAATCTGGTGGTGTTCTCAGGAGTCACCATATTTCTCTCATTGGCCTGGAGCTCATCAAACAAGCTTGACCGGCTGGCAAGCAAGCTCTAGGTACCCACTATCTCTGCCTCCCCAGTGCTGGGATTACAAACGCATACCATCATGCCTGACATTTCTACCTGACTCTGGGGTCATACTTGTGTGCCCATATATGTAAGACAGACCCTACCAATTGAACCATCTCCCCAGTCCCCAGTACACATAGTTTTTAATTGAATAATTAATGCAGGTTAAGATTGGAAAGCCTTGTATATTTTTGATGGATGTTATTTTGTACCACAAGTTGGCCTGGTACATGACTCAGATGTATATTCTTCTGCTTCAGCCTCATGTGCACTAGATTTTGTAAACATGTATCACTATCACAATACCAACTTAAAACTTATGTAAATTTGTAGGCAAAAGAGGGAAAGTGGGTAGTGTGGAAGGATTAAAGGTGCGGTAAAGGGAATCAAACAGACTAAACTGACCTCTAACTCACCCCCGTCATCCTTTTTAGATCAACACCTTCCTCTAGGCCCTAAAGGACTCTAATTGCCTTCCTTATTGTGTAGTAGGATGTTGAATTTTCTGAGTCTTGTTTCTGGAGAAAATTTCTTCAGTACTACTGTAATGTCCACATCTATCCTAAATACAGTACTGCTTGAAATACCTAGAAATAATAGCATAGCAGGCAGTATTTTATGTCTTTTATATATTGGTTTATGTATTCTTGTAAAAGCTTTTGAGGTACATAACATTGTCATCTTTTTATACTCATTAGTAAGGCTGAGTACCTCTTCCTTGATAATTTATAAAAGGCGTGTGTGTGTGTTATTTTCCATTACAAATGATTGTTTTTTAAAATTGCTCAGTTTTTCTTGTTTTACAAAGCTAGAATCTTTACTTTTAACTGTTAGGACAATAGATGTAGCTTTTGGGTTTGTTTTGAAGCCTGCTAGAGATAAATTTTTATTCTCTTAATCTCTCTCTCTCTCTTCTCTTCTCTCTCTCTCTCTCTTTTCAAGACAGGGTTTCTCTATGTAACAGCCCTGGCTATCCTGGAACTCCCTCTATAGACCAGGCTGGCCTTGAACTGACAGAGATCCGTCTGCCTCTGCCTCCTGAGCGCTGGGATTAAAGGTATAAACCACCACTGCCCAGCCTGTTAAGGTTTTTCTAACCTTTATTTTAATCATTGTAAAAAAAAATAGCAGAATTTAATATCTTGACCATTTGTAACTTTATACAGTTCAGTAATGTGTATATTGTCATCATGGTTTAATAGATTTCCAGAACATTTTTATCTTGCAAAACACCCAATCTGATAACTCATGCCTATAATCCCAGCTACCCAGGAGGCTGATGTAGAAGGTTTGCTGTGACTTTGAGACCAAAACTCCCTCTGTACTTAAGCAACTCCCCACTACCCTATCCCTGTCCTTGGCAGCCCTGAATAGTCCTGTGAATTTCTCTCCATTGAAATGATGTTGGCCTTGAGCTGTAAAGCCCTCATTATATGAAGGTATGTCCCGTGTATCCCTATTCTCTCTAGAACTTTAATTGTGAAGGGGCATTGGATTTTGTCAAAGGCCTTTCTGCATTTAATGAGATGATGATGTGGTTTTAGTCTTTCCATTTGTTTGTATGATGGAGTACATATATCTGTTTACATTTGTTGAACCGTTCCTGCAGCAGTGGAATGAAGCCTACTTGATCATTGTGGGTGAACTTTTTTATTTGTTCTTGGGTTTTATTGATTTATTGTTCTTGGATTTTATTGAGAATTTTTGCATTTTTGTTCATAATGGGGAATAGGCCTGTAATTTTCTTTATTTATTGAGTCTTCATGTGTTTGGGGATCGGTAAATAAGGCCTTATAAAACTAACAGGGCAGAGTTCCTTTTTTCTCTGTTTTGTGGAGTAATTTGAGGAATGTTGGCATTAACTCTTCTTTGAAAGTTAGGTAGAATTCTATGCTAAAATCATCCTTAGTCCTTAGTCCTTGGCTTTTCTTTTCATTTTTTTTTATTGGAAGGCAGTTAATGACTGCTTCTATTTCACTAGGGTTTATAAGTCTACTGAAATTGCTTATGCGATCTTGATTTATCCTTAGTAAGTGGTACCGATTGAAAAAAATTATCCATTTCTGCTAGGTTTTTCCAGTTTGATAGAACAACAGCTTTTCAAGTATGTCGTAAACCTAAAATAAAAATAAAAGCCTTTAGCCTGGTGGTGGTGACAAATGCCTTTAATTCCAGCACTCAGGAGGCAGAGACAGGTAGATCTCTGAGTTTGAGGCCAACCTGGTCTACAGCGTAAGTGGAATTGGATTCATGAACATAAATTTTTGTGTGTTTTCATTTTTAGGGAAGCAGCAAGAGAATGTCGTAGAAAGAAGAAAGAATATGTGAAATGTTTAGAGAACAGAGTGGCAGTGCTTGAAAACCAAAACAAGACATTGATTGAAGAGCTAAAAGCACTTAAGGACCTCTACTGCCACAAATCAGATTAATTTGGGATTTAAATTTTCACCTGTTATGGTGGAAAATGGACTGGATTGGCCACAACCAGAAAGACAAAATAAACATTTATTTTCTAAACATTTCCTTTTTTTTCTATGTGCAAAACTGCCTGAAAGCAACTACAGAATTTCATCCATTTCTGCTTTTGCATTAAACTGTGAATGTTCCAGCACCTGCTTCCACTTCTCCCTCAAGACTGTGCGGCACCAGGAATCATGAAGACTTCTGAAGACTTCTGCTCCCCATCTCCCGCCCTCCTCAAGAAGTAATAATTTGTTTATTTGTAAATTGTTGGGGGAAATGAGGAAAATGAAATCTTGGCTTTTTCGTTTTTAGTGGGTTTGGTTTTGTTTTGTTTCTTTTTAATGATTTCAAGGTTTGTGATGAGGTCCATGATTATCTTAGGGACAGAACTACCCAGCGTCTTGAGCTGAAGTCATGTGTGGGGTCCATGAGGAAAGTAAGTGGGCTACAGTGGGCTGTTGATTGCCAGTCTGAGGCTTTTACAGTTTCAGTGTGGATTATGTAAGACTATTCAAAGACATGCCCTCTAAAAACGGATTTTAGTTTGATGTTAAGGAGTAGACTGTGTTTGGTCTTTTCTTCCATACTAAAAGTTGTCCTTGGTTCTGGGAAGCATTTTGTATTAGCCACAGCTCTCCTGTAGGGAAGTTGTTACTTCTGAATTCAGTTCTGTGTGTTCGATAATTTGAATACATTAAAAGAAGTAACCAACTGAAAACAAGGACGGAATTTGAATTTTGAGTTAAGTTAAAATACAAGTACAAAGCTTATTTTGGTTAGTACTAAATCTTAATGAACAGATGCTGGACAGGAAGCCAACTCCTTAGTTATATAAGAAGGTTTTAATAAATAAAAGCTTTTGTCCTTGCTTTCAAAATCCTTATATTGTCCCTCATTTACCTCAAAAGCTGTTTCTAATTCACTGTTGCGTTTACTGTGCCACCAACAGGAAAACTTTCAAGCTGCCCAAGCAAAGTGATTACTTTAGAGAAGCTACCGAATTACAGCCTTTTCTGTACTCGAATAGTTACCAGAAAATCTGATGTGGCTCTAAAATGTAGTATAAATGCACACAAGAAAAGCAGTTTTCTTCAGACATTGGAGTGTCTGCTGTGGCACAGCATTTGGCAAAACTCTTTTTCTCCCATTAAAAAGTGGTACTGCCTTAGTTTTCCAGTAGCTATTCTGTTGTTTCTAAAGAAGCTCCCTACTTAAATCCTGACTCAGTGGTCTGCATTTATGTGTAATGTTGTTTCTGATAAGACTTAGTAATAACTCATTTTAGTTACAAAGTCTGATACGATCTAAAAGTTACTCTTTAAAGGACAAATATGAGGAAGGTGAAGGCTGGTATGTTAGATTACTTCATGTTTGAGAAAGGACTTGGACTCAGAATGTTGTTTTATATTTTCTCATGGGATATTAAGAAAACTGGTTTTAATGTCAGTATATACATTTGAGCGTGAAATATTTGGCCCATTTTTTAAAATAAGACTTTAGGTTTACTATCTGTAAATGTTCTATCTTGTTTATAACAAACCATTGTCTTTTTTAAAGGATGAACAGTTTGTGAAGGAGCATCATTCTAAGACTTGAGTGATGTAATCCTTATGTTTGGACAGTTCACCAGATTCTCAAGAAGGCTTTCAAACGACTGTAAAGTTTGATGTTTGTCCTGCTGAGCTAACTGGGAAAGAGATAGCATAAAAACTGTCTGTGTACCAGCATGTAGATGTATCAATTGCTAAACTTGGTTAAACAGATATGAAGCAAAATAACAAATCTGTTGACAAGCTGGAACTCTTCACATTAAGTCAAAATGTCAGATTGAACATTTTAAATGTCACAAGTGAAAAAAAATTGCCTAGTGTAGAAGTCGTATTCTTTTCTAGGTGTCTGTCTTCAAAAGTTGAGGCTTTCTACAGCGATCTCCTTAGGGCTTTATAAGCCAAGGCAATCTCAGGCACACTTACTAGCTGGATGAATTGGAAGAGGCTTGGGCCCTTGTGCCTGGAGCACAGCTGCACTGGCTTGAAGCTGGTTACTTAATAAGGTGAGAAATATGTGGTGTTGTTAAATCTGACTTGAAGATTTCAGTCTATACAGAAAGAAATCATGCATCTTTAATGCAAGCTGTTTTTTTAAATAAGAGAATTAGAAAAAACTTTGTTTTTGAGCTACCTGGAGAATCTTTATTAAGAAAATAACATAATTTTTTAAAAACGCTTATATCCAAGATTGTATGTGGCCACATTACCAGTGATGTTTTTCTCTTGATATTGGCCAAAAGGGAATGAAAATGCTGTCATAGGAATCTGTACATATGCTACTGATTTGCCTAGAAAATAGCAAGTTTGGTATTGCTCACTTTGCATATTTAGGGCCATATGGCACTTTTATCTATAGGACAGATTAACTCTAATAAAAATGAAATGGGAGGGGTTTATTTTTGATATATTACTCTTCTGAGTTTTCAAGCTTTGATAGTGTTTAACGGAAAAGTGGTTTAGAAAGGGCTAGATCCAATATGTTCATATTAAAAAAATTAATATGAGATAAAATTTAAGTTCTTTCTTTAACAAAAGCAAGTACCGTATTAGTAACCATCATATTGTCATAGGTGCTGTGCTTGTTTAGATGTTAAAGAATGGGTGGGGAAGTGGCATTTTGTAATATATGTGTACATATATACATACATACAGTATATCATCAGAACGCTCTGAGAGAGCTGTTGTCAGGAATGCTGAGTTTTGTAGCGTATTGAGGTCAGATGATATTCCACACTTCTGTGCATTCTGCTGCATCTCTTCTGCTGGTTTCAGTGACTGTGTTACTCCAGCACTCATAACTGGTTTTATCCTTTATTTTTCTTCCAGTTTTTTATTAGTTTTCTTTGGCTTGATGCTTTTAGGTATGTTACCAGTCACTTGAAAACTCCTGACCCCCAAAGCTTTCTCGTTTTTGTTTTTTCCTGCTTTCTTTCTGGCAGCTATAAAATTGGTAAGAACATTGTGAACATAGCTTTTAAAAGATTTTTTCTTTTTCTTTTTTTTTGAGAATCATATTGGGCAAAGACTTCTGGTGTTTCCTTTGAACAGGGATTTTGTCAGGAATGTGTTTTGATGGCAGGTCAGCAAGCAGTGCTAGTGTCCAAAGCACAAAGCCAGTCAGGCAGGCTGTCTGTCACAAGTCATCTGGCTGAAGTTTGTCTGTTTCTCAGGACTCCTCCCTGCTGGTTTCCACCATTTAGGGTGATGTGGAATCATACAAAGACCGGGGCTTAGAAACAAATGGAGTTATCTAACCCAGGTGACTTCAATCTAGACTGTCTTCTTTCCTTCTCTGCCAACTCCAGTCAAGCTAGTAACACGAGTTTGTTTCTCTACCAATAGTTATGACGTTTCCAGTTCCTTTCAGAGGCTTTATTTTGCCTTTGTAACACTGAAAAACTATTGGCATATCATTCCCCGGGGCCCAATACAAAGGTTGTATATTTCCTTGGGATTGTATTTACATTAGTTCTTTGTAAATGTTCGCTGTAACTTGCACTTTTTTTTAATGACCCAGTTTGGGTATCAGCAACTTGGGAAATTCCCTCATTGGTTAGCTGTCCAGTGACACTTCTGTCTTCCTCCTCTCTTCAGACATGACTCCTTAATGGAAGCTCTTTGTTGACTACAATATCATAGCTAGTCTAAAGCATGTTTGTTATAAAAGCTAAATATCTGGGAATTAGATGTGGCTAGGCCAGTAAATTAAAATGTGAGCTGAGACTTTTTCATCATGAGTAAATATTGAAGGAAAAATACTTTAAATTTCATTCTCACCCCAACATTCTATGTAGAGTATACCAGAAAATTTTCCAGAATATTACAAACTTTGTTAAAGCAGTTAACTTATTGTCATCATGGGAAACCCTGTAATAATCATTGTTACTAAATTATTTTCATATTAAATTTGGCTTTAACTTCAAAGAAATACTGCCTAAACCTGACTGGTTTCAGATGAGGGGGAAGTAAAGCATCCTTGTTGGGCCTGCACAGGTGAAGTGCTGTAGAATAAGCGTGTCCACAGTTGTACAAAGCACAACTAGAGTCTGGTGGGTGGCTTGTGTGTGTCTTGATTCCTTTCAATGTTAATAATGTTGACTCCTCAGTTACAGTCACTGTTATGTACTAGGAACTGGTTTCCTTGACTTTATCAATGGCCGAGAGAGGCGTATAATCCTTTAGGGGTCGAGCATATCATGAAGTTGAGTCAGTGTGGAAGAATTTCAAACAAATAAAACAGGGTGCTGAAGTTCCGGCTGACTCACCCTCACGTGGTGTGCTCCTGATGAGTGAATGTAGCCTGCAGCCTTTGTGTGTCCTCAGGGGCAGACACACTTTAATAAGGACCAGAAACATTTGAATGGAGGAATTATATTTCAGGTGTTTTAGCTTGAAATTTATTTTTTAAAAAAAGAAAAATTAAAAAAATAAAAGAGCAAAGTTTGGGAAGCAAGTTGGCAGTATAAGAACAGGCAGAACAAATGCTGGCCGGTCCTCGTTCTGGTACTTGTGGGGGCAGGTACAGAAGAAGACGAACAATCTATAGGAAGTGTGTGAGAAGGGCCCAACAGTAGGCAACTCCTACTTCCCAGGCATGAGTCACTACTTGCCCATAGAAGTACAGCGTTTCTAAGCTTCCGTCTGAGGAGCATCTCAGAGATGAAAGTAAATCCAAGATGTTGAAAAAGAGAACAGTAGGGAAGAAGAGTCTCTGCAGATCATGATCTATGTTGGCCACATGAAATGATTTATTATATTTGGGAGGTTTTATTTTCTTATGTTTTTTAAAATTAAATTGGTAAATGCTTTATAGACGTATTTTTACCCAGGTGCCACTTCAATATGTATGTAATAAAGTTATTTATATTAAAAGTGGGACATTTGTCAACATTTTTTCTGTGCGTGTAGATTTATTAGGATGGCGAAGTGTGTTAGCAGTTTTCTATGTAAAGCTGTCTTTAGCTGATCTGTGCACATAGGTTATAATGCCCCCAAGGGATTACAAGGAAGGATCATTCCCAGCTTAGACATGTCACTTGAAATTTTTGAAAAGATAAATAACCAGGGAAGTCCTAGGAGGATGTTTGGCTTTTTGGTTTTTCCTTAAGTACTGGAGTAGAGCATACCTCCCCTAGAACTGTCAGCACAAAACAGGGTATCAGCTTTTAACTCTGATGTTTCTATTGGAGTTGAGTACTAATAACTATGAGGAGGAAAATACATTTCTAATAAAAATTCCCTACAATCTAGAAACATCCCTGTTTAAATTTTTTTACCTAAATCTTTTTATGCTTTATGTGTAAAGAATAAAAGTACCAAGATACCATGCATTTTATTAACACTATGTACATACTGGCTGCTTTGTGTTCAGAATGGTAGCGGTTGCTTTGTATATTGAAGTGATCCTTGTGAATTTGTGAAATATTGTCATAAAGTGCTTTTCTTACTGTAATCTTTGTGGTATCAACTGTCATAATGCCCTTTTTACACAGACATTTATGTGCAGACACATAAACATGCTTTTAAAACTCTGTAAAGTCTCTTTTTTGGGCTGGGATCTCTCTTTCTTCCCCAGCTAGTTTGTGTTTACCTGTTTCCTTTGACTTGAGTTTATTAATTTTATCAAATGAGCAAAGATCTCATTGAATATATTGCAAGCCTGCAATGCTTAGCAACAGAGCACTGTAATTCACACAACACACCTAAAGTCGATTCTGCTGAACTCCTTACTTGACCTGTTGATTCGCGAGTACTGCTGTCCTGTTAAGTAACTCATTGAGGCATGTCCAGCAGCTTATAGTCAGGAAATGTGTGCATTAACGAACAATAGCGAACTTCGCAGACCACCTTTATTCTGAGTACGTAAACTGCAACAGAGGGTGGGTACAGCAGCAAGCTTTTGTAATTCCAGGCTCAGGAACACGGGAAGCAGAACCAAAGGCTAGGTTGGGCTATCTCCAGTGAGGTCCTGGGGGGAAGGGTATGAACAAGGGGGTTCTGGGGTGGGTTGGCTACCATTGCCAAAGAACTAAGAATAAAAGATCTCTGTAATATTCTGTGGTAAATTCTGAAACTTGTGAAAAGTTAACATTTTAGTCCTAAATTGTGTAATGTTTCCTGATCATTAAATGCAGTCTTGGAAGCTTGAGTCACTTGGAGTTCTGTTTCTCCCTTCTACAGAACCACACTAAATTGCTCAGATTTCAAGAATGAAATGATGGAACCTAGTGTGGGGGTGCACACCTTTAATCCCAGCATTTGGGAGGCAGAAGCAGACCTGATCTACATAGTGAGTTCCAGGGCAGTCAGAACTACATAGTGAGCCCCTTTCTTAAAACACGAGAGAGTGAGAGACAGAATGCTATATCCATGTATCAATGTTATGAAGACAAGTGTATACCAGAGTTGTGCCAAGCATTTCAGTCCTGTGATTACATTACTTGGAATGCTTGTCTTCATGTTGGCTGTACCTGACATTCATTTGAGGGCACACTTCTAGAAACTGAAGTGACAGTCCTTTTTCTCAAATTCTAAAACATTCCCCCAAGAATATAATTGAAATATGTATAGTTGGCAGCCCTTTCCTCTGCAATGAATTCTAGACTCATTGCAAAGCACAGGTCCCAAACACAGAACTTTCCATTTCTCCTACAAATCTGTCGCTTCAGACATTTTTCATGTCATAAATGCTGCCACTGACTATTTGATTGTCAAGCCCAGGAAAGTACTGTCTTCATACGTGCCATTTTGCCCATTAGATACTGCATTTTCTCCACGTTTTAAGCAGCCATCAGATGAGGACTAACATCAAGTAAGGAGGCAGACTCATTTCCAGGAATTAATATTTTTACTTTTAATTGAGATACAAGTAGCAAAGTTCTCCTGTAGAGTGAATCACTTAGCTGTAGCAGCGCGCTCGGCACTTACTTGTGCAGCTGCCGTTTCTTTGTAGCTCACAAACATTCCCGTCATCTGGATAAAATCCTACTCCCACTAAATTGTTACCTTCCTTTTTTCTTCCTGCCTCTGGTAACCCACAGTCTGCTTCCTGTGAATTTACCAGTTCTGAGTATTTCAAATATTCACATGCTGTGTATGACACTGTGCCTAGCTTTTTCCATTAAACATGTTTCTGTGACACTGGAATTGAACCCATACCCTTTCCATACTAGTCAGTGCTCTGCCACATTCTTTATCTTCGAGTATGTGGGGACTGAGCCCTGGGTTCTTGGAATGCTAGACAAGGAACTGCCACTGAGCTGTGTCCCTTAACATCTTTCATACCCGACTCCACCATCTTTGTTGGTTTTGGAAGAAAAACTGGAATAGCAGAGCCACTTTCACACAAGGTAATGGCGTGGGTGGACTTCCGGTCTGCCCTCATAATTAGCATCCCATGTTGATAGTATTTCTCTGCTGAGAATTATCAGGATTTTTAAACTTAACCCTTTCCTGGTTATACTAAGAAGCGTTTATGATTTTACAGCATTAAAGACCTTTGAGCTAACAAGCCTAATGTTGGAACAACTGAAGACTGCCTAGATTGCTCAGCTTGTGCAAGTGTAAGAACACGCCTCTAGTTTGCTAATGCAGCCTCTCACGACAGTGACTTCCCTTGCTCTTTAAAGAACTTGGGTGTGTTTTCTATGGGGTGGTTATGGGCAGCAGAAAGGTTACAACACAGAAACGCATGCCTTCTACCAACTCAAGTCAGGTGCTGAATCCAGCACAAGTTACCAACACTGTAAACTTTGCTTCTGTTTTTGTGGTTTTTTTTAAGTACTCTTAAGGTTTTGCTCTGTTAAAGAACTAGTAGGAAATGCTTCCAATAAAGTATAGCAATTATGTGGGTTTATATAACAAAGTGTGTAAGAGCCTGAGATAGGAGGTTCAATTTAAGGTCATCCTGGACCAGGTCTCAAGGGGCAAAGAAAAGTATAGCAGTTAAATGGCATTGGTTATTGGTAGATTGTAGTGATAGGGGGAGAGGGCCTGCTTTTCGTCCCGTCTAGCTCCCGCACAGCTAGCTTTACACCCGAAATAATAACATATAAATTGTATTCATTTAAGTATTGCCTGGCCCATTATATCTAGCCTC
>LOJH01011359.1:0-12181 GCA_001685095.1 Ellobius talpinus
GGTTCGAGGCCTCTGGCTTCTGTTACACCATCAATACCCAGACCTCACTGGGGTCCTTCTTGGATATTCTGCTGTTTCCCTGTGTTGTGGAGCTCCTGCAGCTTTGGACTGGCAGGAGTCTAACCCCCAGAGAGAGGAACACAGTGGAAGGGCCGGGCTGAGAGACCTAGGGCCCTCTTGTCCACCAGTCTGTGATTGCCACGGACACACAGCAGTCCAGGGACATGACACAGCAAGGGCTCCTGGGAGTGAGAATTAATTCTGGTCGTGTCTCTGCACTGCATGGCTCCTATCCATGTCTGAAATTGTGTAGGCATTCTGGAAGAGTCTCTTTGGGACTCTGTGCCCTGGGCTATTTTTCCCCTTCTATTTATGGTAGCATTGTTATTTGAACAAGCTTCTACTCCTTACACTTGGTCAGCTCTAGAGAATTAAGTATCTACTTCTTTGTGTGTGAGAGAGATAAAGAAAATCTTCAAACTCATGTCCTAAAATACAGAATTATTATGCAGAACTTTATGTACCAATACAAGTTCGAAGAGGGCAGTTGCTTCCACTTCACTTAGAATATCCGTGAGGTGGGATTGTGGAAAGCGTGACCTCTGAGGAGGCAGGGGTGCCGTGAAATGGTCCCCCCAACCATGGAGTTAAGAGCATGCTGGGAATTAAACTCCAGATCTGGTTTCTAGTCCAACAGCCTCACCCATCTGCCCAAACTGCATGTGTCTGAAGTTGGCTCTGGGAAAACAGCTTTTAAAAGAATTACTAATTAATCCCCTCTGCTGCAGGGTAATTGCGGGGAAAGATAAACCTTTATTAGTTGTACTTAGACCCTGTCCCTTCCTAGCTATGGCTGCTACTGATTATTTACTTAAGCTGTTCCACCAAGTGAGGTGACACGCAGTGAGAGAAACCAAAATCAAAGGCTGTAGGAGTAAACTCTCCCGGCTAACATAGTGGTTGGTGTGACCCTGGGCCCTGGCTGATTGTGGCCAAGCAGGTGTATGAAAAGGTGTTCAGCATCGTTAACCATCAGGAAAAGGCCAAAGAGACCACAGTAACCGCACACCTCTTAGACTATTGTCAAAAATTTACAAAAATAACAGGTGTTGGCAAGGATGTAGAAGTAAAATTGCCCTCCAGTGCCACTGCTGGGAACAGAAACTGGTATTGTCATTATGGAAATCAATAAGGAGAATCTCAAAACTTAAAACCAGAACTTTGACCCAGAATTCACCAATCTCATTTCTGCATATCCATTCAGAGGAAATAAAATCACTATCCCCAGGAGAAAACTGTACTTCCAAGGTCATTGCAGTGTTACACACAGTTAAGATCAGGAAATGTATGCACATAGACACAAATAGGTAGACATGCATACATCGACAGGGATTCGATCTAGGTACCTCTCGATGGGTGATAGGCAAATTAAATGACCTCTCTACAGATCTGAGAGAGAAAGACAGACAAACAGACAGGAAGAGAGATGGAGAGAGAGGCCGAGAGAGTAGCTGCCCCAGGAACACCCTTTCTTCCACTAGGGACGCATCTTCTAGCAGCCTGCTCAGCTGTGGGATCTAAACAGCTCGCAACAGCACCACCAGCCAGGGACCACGTTTTCCGCACATGAACCTTCTGGCGGGATGTCTCCTGTGTGAAGAGGAGCAGACCGCCACACACAGCATCTACCGCACGGCAAGGGCAGAGTGACATCAGCCAAGGTGCTCCCTTCTCCATCACACCTGTTTGCTCCCCAGGCAACAGATTCAACTCCTGCACAGAGAGCACAAACACAAATTTATAACGTGACTCGCGCGATCGAGAAATGCCAAAATGAAACTATGTAACAAATGAAAGAAAGAAACACCCCTCCAGCTGAGACAGCCACCGTATCTGATAGGAACAGCAAAAGTCATAAAGCCAGTACAGATGCTCAACAAAGATCCAGCAAAACTGAGACTGAGATGCCTGCCATGCCCACCTTTGGTCTTCATCTCCTCCTGCTGCATACGTGGAAGACTTAATATTTGTAAAATCTGGGGATATTGGATTGATGGAATCCCTTATTCCTGCTCCCAGGAGTACTGCTTCCAAGCTTCGCCAGGAAGTGCTGAACATACTACCTCTCCCGCTTTTAGGGAGATGTCCTTATCGACTTGAACGTCTCCCTTACGCCTTGGAGGTTGTGACACACAGAAAGGAGCCTGAGGTCTCTTTCTGAGGCTCTAAGACATCCTTGAAACATCTGTCCCTGTACTTACTCTGGATCAAGATAACCAAAACAAAGTAAAACTCAAAAAGGTCAACAGAATCAGTGGCCTAGAGGAGTTGAGCACTGCCAGCCTCTTCTCTCTGACACTCAGGCCATTGTGTGCATATACGGCCACAAAGCCAGGTTAGCTGGGCACCTCTGCTGGCCTCCCAGCACCCAGCTTTCCATCTGCCACCGTGCAGACTGCTGCTGCAGCGCACTCACTGGACTCCATGTGTAAACAAAAGCACCTTTCTTTCTGGCTTGATGAATAAGCTGGAGATGACCGTGGAAAAGAAGCAGGGATATGCAGAGTTCACAAGGCCAGCACGCCACACGGCAGGTGACCTGAGAACAAATGCTCACTGCTTGCAAACCTGCCTAAGGGACAGGACACCAGGCCATGGATTCCAAGGGTGTTGACAATGCTGTTTTATAAATTTATGAGGAACAATTCCTGATGTTTGTTCTTGATAGTTGATCAGTTTACTCATTTCATGACTCTTTAAAATGTAAAAGGAAAAAAATTTGAGATACTATTTTGCTATTTAGCCAAGGCTGGCTTTCCCGTCTCCAAATCCCGAACCTCCTGCCTCAAACTTTTTGAGCGCTAGGATTCTAATCATGTGCTACCTCAATCAGCTAAGAATAAGAAAAGTAGTAAAAGCAAGCCTTGCAACAAAGCCTGGTATAAAGTCCATCCCAGGGACCCACATGGTGGAAGAGAGAACCAGCTTCGGAAAGCAGGCCTGGTCCTCCACCGGTGGGCGTGGCCTGTGTGCCTCCCCCTTACACACACACAGAAATAAACATCAACTACAAACCTCTCTCTAATGGTGAAGACAAGGCCCCCATCTATGAGAAGGACAGAAGTGTTACTTAAGCCACCTTCTTACAGCCAATATTCCAGTTTGTCGCGTTCTACCTGGAGAACAAGGCCGACCTGGACGCAAGGAACACGTTTCCCAGTCACGTGCTTTGATACTTTCTCAGTCCCTAAAGGAAGCTGACGGTCGGCTCTTTGCTCCCAGGGTCTTCCATTTTCTCCGTTGTCTGCTGTCGGAGCACTCTCGCTGAGGACAAAGCCATCGCTGCTGTTCTTCAGGCACGTTTGGAGAAACACATCGGAGTTTTCGAAATCTAGCAACTGGGGACAGAAAGAGGAAAGCGATCGTGACTGGCGGACACTAGGAACGTTCTGGTTCTTTAGGGACCGAAGCCGAGTATTGGAGGCACCAGGAACCTGTGGGAGGCTGGGGTGGTCCCCAAACTTTGTTAACAGACCAACAGCAGTTACCCTGAGTCGTCTTTCTTTGATCTGGCCGCTAGAGGGAGATGCGACTTAACGGTTGGAGCCGTCGGTTTGCAAGTAGCTTGGCTCCCCCAGCTGTCCATCAAACTAAGAATTTTAGTTTTCAGTTGTGCTGAGGCCCTGGCGTGATGTAAAGAAAATCTGATCAAAGGGTACCCTTTGTCTTATTTGAACCCAATAGAGTGAAAAAAAAATTATTCCCCTCCCGCAACCCCGGTCCGAGAAAAGATGAGACTTTAAACAAGAGTGCCAGGGGAGGAGTAACGGCAAGAAGCAGGTCTGGGAGATGCTCGTTGCTGACCTAATCCCTGTAGTAGGAAACCTGAAAACTGCACTACTTCCTAAGAGACACGAGACACTTGGGACAGCGTCCCCAAAGCATTGCCCAGCCTTTTAGGCTCCTAAGATATTTTTTTGAAGAAGGAAAAAAAAAGTTGCATCTTAAAATAGTCTCTTTGGACAAAAGGAAGGTCCTTAATTGAACTTCCGAATTACAATGACTAAAATCTGAAGAATAAAATTATCCCAAAATGGTTATTTTGAGAAGAAATGATTCTGTGCGTCTTCCCTACCATGTAAGGGTGCAGAGGGCTCCCTGCTCCGTTACTGCACAGAGGGCTCTAGATCTTATCCCTCCACTAAAGAGATGTAATCAGTTCCAGACATATACAACTCAAATGTGGAGCCATGAGAAGGACACTTATGAACTTGATGTTTTCTCTACTATTTAATGAGACAAGGTAATTTGCTAACAAATTCTTGAGGAATTCTTCAATCAAAATGAAAGTTAATTCTTGAACAAAATATACTATTGTCCCTAAAGTTCTAAAACTTCATTTACAAAAGTGTCAAAGTAACTAGGAAAAACTTTTTAGTTGGAAGAAACATGCTAGGAGCTGGGGAGACAGTCGCGTGCTTGACACAGACGTATGAGAGTTAGGGTTGGACCCGCAACACCCACCTAGAAAGTTGGGTGTGGTGCCAGGTTCTTGTAGCAGGTGCTGAAGAGGCAGAGATGGGAGGTTGCCTGGGACTTGCTGTCCCACCAGCTTAGGCAAACCAGTAAATCCCAGGGCTTATTGAGAACCCCTGACTCAGAAACAAACAAAGTGATGTGTCTAGGAAGATGACTTCAGTGGGTAAGAGAATTTGCTGTGCAAACCGAAGGACTTGGGGACCTGCATTCAAATCCCGAGCACATATATTAAAAAGCTAGACATGGCTTCACATGTCTGTGGCCAGCATTGGGGCACAGAGACAGGTTGATCTTGAGAGCAAAAAGTAGATCTTCTGCAAAGCCAGCTTAGCCAGTCCAGTGGACTTCCACTTCAGGAGATGTTTTCTCAAAGCATTATAGGGGGTGACAAAAGACACCCAACTTCTCTGGCTCCCACATGCATGCATACAGACACACACACACACACTTACACACATACACCAATACACACATACGCATACCATGCCCCACACACAAATCAGCAAATCTTTGTGTGTGTGTGTGCACAAAAAGAGGCCATCAGGTATCTTCGGTCACTCTCTACCTATTCCTTTGAGGCAGGGTCTCTCCCTAGCCCTGGGCTTCCTGTTTTCTCAGTTAGCCAAGGAGCCAACAAGGCCCCCATATCTTCCTGTCATCACCCGTGGTGGTTTGAAGAGGAATGGTCTCCATTGACTCATGTGTTTCAATGCTCGGCCCACAAGGAGTAGCACTATTAGGAGGTGTGGCCTTGTTGGAACAAGTGTGTCACTGTGGAGGCGGGATTTGAGGTCTTAATATAGTCAAGCTACACCTAATATGATACATAGTTCACTTCCTGTTGCCTAGAGTCAAGATGTAGAACTCTCAGCTCCTTCTCCAGCACCATATCTGCCTCCACGCCACCATGTCCTGTCATGATAATAGACTAAACCTCTGAAACTGTAAGTCGCCCCAATTAAATGCTTTCCTTTATAAGAGTTGCCGTGGCTGTGGTGTCTCTTCACAGCAATAGAAACTATTTACAACAGCACTCCACTTGGAGCTGAGGTCACAGGCATGCACCAGATACCTGGCTTGTTACATGGGTGGATGCTGGGACCCGAATTCCGGTCTTAGTGGTTGTGCATCGAGTACTTGCAGCCGCTACGCTCTTGCTATCCCCCCACCGTATCTGTTTTCCCCAAGTGATGACTCTAAGGAAGGGCACTTAAGATTACTGTTTGATCTCTACACATATGCTCATGCATGTATATGCATACCTACACACAAAAAATGCAACATATAACACATGCATACAAAATAAATAAAATCTGGTAGATGTGTACATTGAAAACCATAACAAATCCTTGAAAGAAACCTAAATAAGTAGGAAGGAATCCCAAGTTCACACACTTAAAGACATTCTTTAAGACCTTTCATATTGGTTAGGAGAGGTGGGCATCTAAATTGACCTCCAGATTCAACCCTGCTTGTACCAAACTGTCAGCTGCTTGTTTTCAAAATTTAACAAACTAATCCTGAGAGTTCTATGGACATTCAAAGAATTCTTAGCTGTTGTGAAATATTACTTTAACTATGTAAAGATGTGTTAGGTTTTTTCAAGTTGCAGAATATTTCTCTAACTATGTGAAGATGTGTTGAATTTGCATGAATTAAAATTAACCTGGGTTCAGAGAGGTGGGGCTAGCAACTCGTTGACAGGAAGTAGGAGGGAGGAAAATAGAGAGAGATTTTAAGTTGGGACAGTGTAGAAAAAGACAGGTCTCCTGGGACACTGGCAAAGAGAAGATGTTAGGCAGTTGGACATTGACTCTCAGAGCTCACAGGTTTGTACCAGAGCCTTTGAGCTGAGTTTTATTAGAACAACAGAGATTTAGTTAAAGCTACCTTTGGTGGTAATAACAGAGCCATTGTCTAGGGAAACAGGATTCGCCCCAGGCCACTGTGACAAACATTGTGGAATATTACTCTAAGTATGTAAAGATTTGTTACATTTGTTTATGGTGTGGAATGTTACTTTAGCTATGTACAGGTGTGTTGCATTTGTTTACACTGCATTTGTTTAGCTATGTACAAGTGTGTTGCATTTGTTTACACTGCATTTGTTTAGCTATGTACAGGTGTGTTGCATTTGTTTAGCTATGTACAGGTGTGTTGCATTTGTTTAGCTGTGTACAGGTGTGTTGCATTTGTTTAGCTATGTACAGGTGTGTTGCATTTGTTTAGCTGTGTACAGGTGTGTTGCATTTGTTTAGCTGTATACAGGTGTGTTGCATTTGTTTAGCTGTATACAGGTGTGTTGCATTTGTTTCTCCCTGCCTGTGTGAGGAACCTGGTTGGTCTAATAAAAAGCTGAGTGGCCAATAGCTAGGTAGTAGAGGGATAGGCGGGGCTGACAGGCAGAAAGAATAAGTAGGAGGGAAAAAATTAGGCTCAAGAGAGAACAAGGAAGAAAGAGAGGGAAACGCCAAGGGCCAGCAGGACAGGCAGCTGCCAGACAGACAGACATGGGAAAGGGGGGGCAGGGAAGTAGGACATACGGAATGAAGGAAAGGAAAAAACCCGAGGCAAAACACAGACAAAGAGAAACCGGTTGAATTAAGTTTGAAGACCTTGTGGGGCAAGCATGAGATAAGGCTGGGCATTCAGAACTAGTAAGTGTCTGTGTCATGATTTGGGGGCCAGTGTTCCAGGAAAGCTTGCTGCATCTCGTAGCTAGAGTGACTTGAAAAGGAGAACCATGTTGATCGTCACACACTCCCCAATACCGCAGTTCACACGTGCTTCACGTATGTGGTGCCAGCATAAGAACAGACGCGCACATAGACCAACCAGACCTGAGAGGCCAGAAACAAACCTGGGTGTTTATGATCAACTGGTTTGTGACAAGGGTCCCAAGATAATGTAATAGAAGAGGACTTTCAATAAATGGTGCTAAGACAACTTCTATCCATCTGCAAAAGAATTAATTTAGACCCTTTTTCCACGTCATAAAAATATAGCTCAAAGTGGATTACAGTGCAGCAGCTGAAACTGAGACAGAGGGCAGAATCCTGGGCGGGAGATGGAGCTTGTGAACATTCCAACTTCAAATGAAGCAAGAGTTTCTTAGATGTCATAGGGGACACAAGAAAAACAGATACAAAATTGCTTTTAACCAAAATCAAAATATTTTCTACTACAAAGTGAATTACTAGGAAAAAAATTTTAAAAGAATACTCACAGACTTGGAAATATTTAACTGTTACATATCTGATAAAGGCCTATTATCGGAACCCATAAAGAACTAGAGGCGGGTAGCAAGAAGGCAAATCTGTTTTTAATGGGTCCGAGTTTGAAAGACATTTCCCCAAAAGGGAGGCACAAGTGACCAATGAGCATGAGAAGACATTTGCTATCCTTAGACGTCGGGGAAATATAAATGACAGCACAGTGAGGTGCCACGTGCTCCCCGCGAGGACACTGTGCTAAGCATACACACTTGGCAAGGGGGCAGAGAAATCAGAGCCAAGGCTGCTCCTGAGAATGGCATGGGCCGCCACTCCATTTACCAAGCTGTTTACCAGCACCGCAGGGGGCAGGAGGGATGTGCTCAACAATCC
Organism: Ellobius talpinus; assembly: GCA_001685095.1. NCBI lineage: Eukaryota > Metazoa > Chordata > Mammalia > Rodentia > Cricetidae > Ellobius > Ellobius talpinus. The sequence goes on from LOJH01011359.1 coordinate 8,145, forward strand.
CATTCCTCGGACAACTGAGGGTGACCGATAACGCAAAGTGAACGCAGGATACTCCAGAAACATAAGGTCACCCAATGTCCTGCACATGAATGTGCACACGTGTGCCCATGGTAGCATTTCCATGGTCCCCAGCATGTTAACTAATCCCAGTCCAGTGTCCTCGATAGACACAGAGCCAGGAAAGAATTCAGGGTCAAGCCTTTTAGCTTCTTTACTTATTTACTTACATAATGTAAGCATCCCTATTGATTTTTGTCTTCACATAATGAAGTGTTAATGTGTGTGTGTGTGTGTTTCTGTGTACTATGAGTACAACTGGGTTTATTGACTTGTTTGCTTTATTTTAGTGTTTTTACACACTGTAATGTATGCTTTTAAAACCGAGTCCATTGAAGCTGTTAGTGTATATAGTGACACTCAGAGGCAAGTTGCTGTGAGAAAGTTAGCTAGGAAAACTCCCAACGGAGCAGCCAGAAGACAAGGGTCAAACCATGGGGCTCTTGATGGGGATACACTTGTTAGCAGGAGCCTGGAAAAATCTGCCTCAGAGGAATGGACTTCTGAGAGATGCTGAGATCAATAGCATCTTTCTCCCCTGTCTAAAGCTAAAGGGATTTATAAAAATTCCAGCCAGCTTGTATTTTGAAGCAGGAGTTTTGCCCAACTCCTTTGTTGACAGCACTGGCAGCCAAACTGTAAGCAAGCCACCCCAAATGGCCGAGATACACTTAAAGAATTGCTCAACATCCTTAGCCATTAGTTAAATTCAAATAAAAATGGCTCTGAGATATCATCTTATACCTGTCAGAATGGCCAAGATCAAAAACGCAAATGACAGCCTATGTTAGAGAAGATGTGGAGTCAGGGGGGTCACTCCTCCACTGCTGGGGGGAGTGTAAACTTGTACAGCCACTTTGGATATCAGTGTGACAGTTTCTCAGAAAATTTGGAATCAATCTACCTCAAGACCCAGTGGTACCATTCTTGGGCATATACCCAAAGGATACTTAATCATACCACAAGGACATTTGTTCAACTATATTCACAGCAGCATTACATGTAAAAGCCAGAACCTGGAAACAGCCTAGCTGCCCCTCAACCAAAGATAAAGAAAATGTGGTACATTTATACAATGAAATATTACTCAGCAATAAAATCAATGACATCATGAAATTTGCATGTAAATGGATGAAACTAGAAAAAAATATCCTGAGTGAGGTAACCCATACCCAGAAAGATAAACACAGTATGTATGCACTCTTAAGCAGATATTAGATGTAACACAAAGAATAACCTATAATCCTCAGCCCCAGAGAAGCCAGGTAACAAAGAGAGCCCTAAGAGGGACACACATGGATCACCCTGGGAAGGGGAAATAGATGAGATCTCCTGGGTAACCTGGGGGGTGGGGGGATAGAGGGGAGGAGGTGGGGGATGTGATGGATAGGGATGGTCGAGTTGGAGGCAGGATGGAGGTGGAGAGAAATGAAAGAGATATCTTGATAGAGGGAACCATTGTGGGGTTAGAAAGAAACCTGGTGCCAGGGAAACTCCCAGGAACCCACAAGGATGACCTCAGTTGAGATGCCTAGCAATAGTGAAAAGGATGCCTGAGCTGGCCTTTCTCCTGTAATCTGATTGGTGACCACCCTAATTGCCATCATAGAACCTTCATCCAGCAACTTCATCCAGATGGAAGCAGATGCAGAGATCCACAGCCAAGCACTGACTGGGTCAAGCTCTGCAAGTCCAGTTGAAGAGAGGGAGGAGGGGTTATAAGAGCAAGGGGTGTCAAGATCATGATTGGGAAACCCACAGAGACTGTTGACCTGAACTCATGTGAGCTCGTGGACTCTGGACTGACATGAGGCTGGCATGAGGCTGGCATGAGGCTGACCTTGGTCCTCTGCATCTGGGTGACAGCTGTGTAGCTTGGTCTGTTTGTAGGGCCCTAGCAGTGAAACCAGGACCTGTCCCTGGCACAGGAGCTGGCTCTTTGGAACCTATTCCCTGTGGTGGGATGCCTTTCCCAGCCTTGATGCAAGGGGGAGGAGCTTAGTCCTCCTCAGCTTGATATGCCATGCTTTGTTGATCCCCATGGGAGGCCATAGCCTTTCTGAATGGAGACAGAGGAGGAGTGGAAGGGGGTGGGGATAGAAGAGAGGTGGGGGAAGGGAATGGGAGGATAAACTGTGGCAGGTATGCAAAATTAATTAATTAACTAATTTAAAAAATATTGAAACAATTATGTACAGATCTAAACATAATTCTCAACAGAGGCATCTCAAATGACCGAGAAGCACTTAAAGAAATGTTCAACATCCTTCGCCATCAGGGAAATAGAAATAAAAATGACTCTAAGATTCCATCCCAGTCTTCTCAGAATGGCTAAGACCAAATACAAGTGACTGTTCACGCTGGCAATGATGTGGAGCAAGGCAAGGCTCCTCCATTGCTGGCAGGATGTAAACATACACAGCCACTTTCAAAATCAGTGAGGTGGTTTCTCAGAAAATTGGGAATAGATCTACCTCCAGACCCAGCTATACCTCTCTTGGGCACATACCCAAAGGATGCTTCATCCTACCACAAGGACACTCGCTCATTTATGTTAATAGCAACTTTATTCATAATAACCAGAACCTGGAAACAACCAGATGTCCCTTAACCAAAGAACGGATAAAGAAAATCGGTGCAATTGCACAGTGAAATATTACTCAGTTGTTAAAAAAATATATTATGAAATTTGCAAACAAATGGATGGAACTAGAAAAAAAAACATCCTGAGTGAGATAATCCAGATCCCAAAAGACAAACATGGCATTTAGAAGTAGCTTTTAGCTGTAAAGTAAAGGATAACCATGCTACAACCCACAGACCCAGGGAGGCCAAGTGACAGGGAGGGCCCGAGGGGTGACACATGGGTGTCTCTGGGAAGGGGAAATAGATTGAATCAGTAGGCTCGGGGCAGGTGAGGATGGAAACAGGATGGACTGGGGGTGGTGGGAGAGACGAATGGAATTGGGGGCATTTTAGAGGTGAGGCAGAAACCTAGCACAATGGAAACGCCCAGAAATCTATAAGGGCGGACCTAGCTAAGACTCCTAGTGATGGGAAACACAAAACCTGAAGTGGCCATTTCCTATAACAGGACAAGACTTCCAGTGCAGGGATTCGAATACCAACTGATTCACAACACCTTCAACCTGCAATTAGTCATCCCTACAAGATGTGCTTATAAAGGTGGCACATAACCCGTGGAAGCAGCCAAGCAATGACTGGTCCAACTTGTGACCTAAGCCACAGAGGGATCCCATGCCAGACAATATCTGGAAGGCCAGGAACCAGAGGCGGGGTAGCCCAGAGACCTAGAATAGAACAAAACACAATCAGCGAAACAGTAACAAAACAAGTCATCAAATGATTCCTACTGATACTCTGCTATACTTGCGGACAAGAGCCTAGCATAATCATCATCAGAGAGACTTCATTCAGTAACTGATGGGAGCAGATGCAGAGAACCACAGCCAAACCTCAGAAAAAGCTCAGAGAATCCTGAGGAAGAGGGCACAGAAGGATTGTAGGAGCCAGAGGGGTCGAGACGCCATAAAATCCCAGAGTTCACTGAGGCTCACAGGGACTGAATCGACAACTAAGGAGTGGGCATGGGTCTGACCTATATCTTCTGCACATATGTTACAGTTCTGTGGCTTGGTGTTTCTGTGGAACTTCTAACAGTGGGAGTAGGGGTATCTCTGACTCTTCTGACTGGTTTTGGGATCCTTTTCTTCCTACGGGTTATCTCGTCCAGCTTTGATATGAGGGGTGTGCCTGGTCTTGTGATAGCTTGATATGCCATGTTTCATTGATATCCTGGGAAGCCTACCCTTTCCTGAAGGGATCTTGGGGAGAGGAGATGGGAAGGGGGATTTCAGTTGGGATGCAATATATAAGAGACAAATACATTTAAAAATAAATAAATAGCCTGGCCAGGGTGCTCATGCCTTTAATCCCAGCACTTGGGAGGCAGAGGCAGG
>LOJH01011359.1:16302-26555 GCA_001685095.1 Ellobius talpinus
CACACACACACACACACACACACACACACACACACACACACACACACGCAGTGGAAACATTTATAAATCTTTCGTGTATAATGGGATCCAGCTCCAGCACCTTACTTGCTAATCCCCTGGTCTCTTCCCAGACATGGTGGGGGAGGGCAGACAAAGGGGGAAAATACTTTTTTAGGTTGATTTAGATTTAATTTCCCACATGCAGTGTTAGCAGAATCAAGGAGTGAACGGCCACTGAGATACAGCAAAGGAGGCCTGGTGGGAACTATTCCTTTGCACCTTATGAAAAGTGAAATGACTGTCCCATTGATTCCTCTAATTACCTTTGTGAACACAAGCAATTCCTAGGTGACTCTGCCCTCTGTTTCTCCCTGGCTAAAGGTTCATACTCCCCATGGTGCGTATGAAAAATGTTGACTAGGTCAACATAACATCTTAAATGGTGGCTCAAGGATTAGAAAAATCAGTCAGCGTTTTGTTCACGTGTGTCTTAATAGATCCCATTTCCAAAATTAAATTTTTGATTGACTTCTAATGTTTTTCTTTAACTGCTAACACTGAAAACATGTAAAATGTAGTCACAGTTTGAGGTCCCTTGAAGGAAAGGCCCTCCAGGCTGAAAAGAATTCTTTTCTTTGAACTGGAATCACACTTGCATGAGTAATAGAAGCGCCATCACACAGGCCTTCTCCTCCGCGGCCAGTGCTACGCTATCTGGACGGGCTGGAATAAAAGCAGACTTCATTCTGTGGCTAATCTGTGCAGTTTATCACACTCGCTATCTCATCTCATCTCGCGTGGTTCAGTGTGTCCATCAGCCAAATTTCGCATTAACAAATCCAGCCCAAATCCAGCAGTTAAGCCTTGTTCTCGCTGCTCCGGTCCCTAGTCAGGTTTGCTTATTTGATTACAAAAAAGCAAATCAATAAAATGCTATCATTGGAAAAAATCCAAGCTGTGCCTGCCCAATAAATGAATCCATTCCGCTGCCAGGAAACGTAGCACAATGTCTGACAGAGAATTTACGTGATCTGACTGCATGGGATTAAAGCTGAAATGTAACCAATGAGGGGGAAACACCACTCCTGTGTTGTGAAACCCCACAGGGAAACTCCAATCACAGGATAATCAAGCGTGCTGCTGGTAATATCTAAGATTGGTTGTTGAGTACCCGTAAAGAAAACAGGGTCTAAAAAAGAATCTAACTCTGTCACAAAGGTCCCTGTGTGGGGAAGGTAAGTGCCACTGCCTTGGTGACGCTCACCCAGGAACTTCAGTGGGGAGATGGCATCAGTACATGGACAGGTGATGCACTACACTGAGGTGGGGCAAAGGTACAGGTGACATAGTGTCACAGTGGTGTCCCTGCTGTCCATCCTGGATCGAGGATTTGACGGCACCCAACCCGTTCATGGTTTCTACCCACATTGTTTCCTATATAACCACAGACTGTGTTAGGCTGCGCGTGCTTCTCACAGATGCCATCCTGCTTGCTTACCGTGTTGCTCGTTGCTACTCTGACTCCTGCAAGTACAAGAAATGACCAAGGAAGAAGTGTGTCAAATACAGCAACATAAATGCAGATCTGGGTGGGAGATGAGGGAGGAGGTGAGGAACCCCTGGGAACTGGCTGCTTACCTCGGGGAATGGGGCAGCAGCTGGCGAGAGTTCAGTTCCATAGTCTGGGATGCTGAGGCCAATGTAAGAAGGAGATGGAGAAAATTTATTAGGTTGGCCAATGCTGCACAAGACTGTAACTACACACACACACACACACACACACACACACACACACACACACGTACATGTATGCAGAAATCTGAGCAAGATAGTATCCTGTTTAAAAGCAGAAGATTCCAGTATTGTTCAGCTGCTCAATGTAATAATTTCTGGGCTTCCCCTGTAACTGTTAAATCTTATCCTTCACATGACATCCTTTTGAGTCACCAGCAACTTTCCTTCCAAATCCATTTCAAAAGACCACTAAGAAAACTGATTCCTTATCTGTAGCCAGAAGCTTTTCTGTGTTCCACCTGGTCCTGCAGCTGCTTTCAAAATCACCACTCAGAGGCTTAATGCTAATTATAACTGTTTGCCCAATGGCTCAGGCTTATTGCTGGCTAGCTCTTACATTTAAATTAGCCCATTATATAAGTTTATATTTTATCACAAGGCTCATGGCTTGTTACCTCATATCTTGCTTTTCTGGTGGCTGCTGGCATTTCCCTCTACCCTGCCTTCTTTCTCTCCATACTCACTTTGGCTTTTCTGACTAGCTGTATTCTGCCTTGCCATAAGCTGAAGCAGCTTTATTCATCAACCAATAAAAGCAGCACATTTTCACAGCATACAGAAGGGCATCCCCCACCACTTACCTGAGTACTGAGTATGCATCTTGTTCCTAAAAGGAGCATGCAGGGAGCTTCCATCCTTGGCTCTCTCCTCAGAGGAACTGGGTTTTCTTGATTAAAATCACAAGCCCTGGCCTGGCGTTCAAGTTCTGGAGAGTCTAGGCATAAGCACCAGAGCCCTCACTCCAGTGGGCACTATCAGAGTTGATATCACAGCCTCTCGGTGTCCACCTTCCCTTGCGTTAGCTTGCAATGCTCAACCCCACGATGCCTTGCCTCCCGCTCCAGCTCACCTCTTCCCTCTGCAGCTTTCCCTGTGTTGTTGAAGCAAGAGAAGCTAGGTTTCTTTAACGGTCAAGGGCATGCCCCCGAAAATGTTAAGGCCAAGCAAGATAATTTTCTACAGTTGCTAGCTCACGCATCCTCTCAGAAACCAGCCTTTGAGACAAAGCAGTCTCTGGTGTCAAATGGGAGCTCGCTCGAGGTGCCCTGCCTTGAGGCCCTTTTTTTTTGGCAGAGTTGGTCCTATTCCCTTGCCTCTTCTTCTCTGGAGTGTCTCCCAAATGATGCACTCAAACACGAGTTTTGCTGGCTACATTTTCTCTAGAAACTGATCAAAACCATCCCTAATGTTTTAAACTATAGCATGCCTAATCTTCATCTTAGATCTCGGCCTTATCCCTTAATTTCCCCCCAAGTTGAAGCTGTCCTACAAAAAGGTGTGTCTACCAGTTTTGTATCTATATCGAAGGATTGCTAGTCTGTGTTTCCATTTTGTCTCTCTCTGCCTGTCCTTTGCAGAGTTGCCCTTCCCTCGGTTTACCATAAAGTCCAGGCTCAATGACAGGCCAGCATTGGGACAGGCTGTTTTCTCAGTCCATCCACAGTGAAATTACATGGTGTTTGTATGGGGCCAGATCCTCGAGGATGTACCACACACTTGGGCATCGAGGAACCGTTTCTAGTTCCTAGAAGCCCTTCTGTGTTTATAAACCTGCCTTTTCAGTCCAGTCCTTGTGCACTCGTTGACTGATTTCACTCAGGTTTGCCATGACCCAGGCAGCTTGGTTCTCAGGACTGTGGATGTGGTAGTGAGAAAATGAAAATGGACAGACACACGGACACATGTGTGAAGCTGGGATTAGTTGGGATTCTTCAGCTACTACCACCACAATGGGGAAGCTCAGCAGGCAGCAGAGGGGGAGAGGTTAGGTGGTCTTGGAAGGAGGACTCTCCGGGTGAGCATTTTCAGGCTGTGAGCATCTGAGGGAAGAGCTGCGGTTGCTACTGCACACACTGGACAGTCATGCATAAAACTCATCCTGGGACCACTGAGGGGCATTTTCTTACCTCTCTTCAGTCTGACCGATACTAGTACTGGCTTTGCCTACTGTCCCACGGGTCTGAGGCCTTCAGGGTGCTGTGCCCATGGTCAAAATCCACATCCACTCTGGACTTCACTTACTTGGGGCTTCCACCTCCACTCCCTACAAGGGTTGATAATGGCTTCCAACTCTCAACCCAAGCAAAGCCTGCACACTTTGACATCACAGCCATCTACGGAACTCATCCTCTGGAAATCTCGCTTCTCTTTATTCACTGAATATTAACTAAGGTGGTTGACAGCGGGAGATTTGTCCCCACAAGGCACTATGCACCTAGATCATGCTAACTCTGTCCAATAATTCAGATTAGATGTCTGCAAACATATCAACCACCACTTCCTCTGACCATCAGCAACATTGTCCATCTTCCCAAAATACTGATGGGAAATAATGCGAACAGAATCCTTGCTAATTGGCTGTTTCATTATACATGCACTTTTTGTCATAGGGGAGATAGTTAAATTAAAAACTAATCACGTGGCCACAATATAGCACTGCGGTCTTAGTTAAGGTTTCTACTGCTGTGATGGAACACCATGACAAAATGTCACTTGCAGAGGGAAGGGTTTATTTGGCTTACGTTTCCACATCACTGTACAGGAACTCAAGCAGGGAAAGAACCTGGAGGCAGGAGCTGATGCAGAGGCCATGGAGGTGAGCTGCTTACTGGCTTGCTCTGTATGGTTTGCTAAACTAAACCTGCTTTAGGACAGAACTCGGAACCACCAGCCCAAGAGTGGCAGCACCCACAGTGGGCTGAGCCGTCCCCCACAGATCACTAATTAAGAAAATGGCCTACAGCCCAATCTTATGGCAACATTCTTTTTAATTGAGGCTCCTTCCTCTCTGATGACTCTAGTTTGTGTCAAGTTGACATAAAAACTAGCCAGCACAGGGCCATTGCAGAATACCCTGCTTAAAGCCATACGGGGCTATATATGGAATTCTTTCTCAAAAGTCCAAGGTCTGAGCATGTATCTCAGCATTAGTGCACTTACCTGCCCTGCACAAAGCTCTGGGATTGCTCCCCGGCACTGAAAAACAGCAACAACAAAGTCTTTACACTTTAAGTCTTCTGTGCCATAAGTTGCCCCAAGGCACAAGAGCACGCCTGCGCTTGCCCGGTTTCTCAAGTCTGAGGCTGCCCAGTGATCTTGAAGTTATTTAAGGCCATGATGTAATCAGGGTGCATTGGACTGAGGTTCAGATAACACACCTTCCTTATCTTGCAGATATTTGAACTCAAGGATGTGGTAGGACAGAGAAGAGCAGAGGGGAGGCGGACTGGGCTATCAGCCATTCATACTGGGTATTTCTTGCATTTGCTCTACTGTGTTCACATCCACAGCCAGTGAACCCCATCCGCAAGTGCTTGCCCTCTGGAGAGGTTTTCATCAAGCTAAGGGCACACTACAGGTAAATCAAGAATATACCACTCCTCTCCGATGGAAAGCAATGCCTATCACAGATAAGACTGTTGAAGTGAGAAAATCAAAAGGCTAAATGTAAAATAAACACAGAAATGATCCAAAGCAATTCCTCACAAATTAATTTGTGTCGTGATGGGTGTGGGAAAGTCACATACAGACTCACGATGTTTGCTTTGGAATATCTGCATCCCTGCCATGGCCTTCGCTCTCTGTTTAAACTGGCAATAAGACAGTTTCATATCCTGGTTTTTCAGTAACAGAAACCCACTATTTTGTTTTATGCTGTCTTAGTGGGCAAAAGCCAGGGATACATTAGCTCTTGATAATAATATATACAAATCCCACTCTCTTCAGTAGGCACGATGCTGTCTGTGGTTTACAAATTGTGTATCTTTTTGGTTGTCCCAATAACGAGGGAGCTGTACTGATGATATTCAATGAGAATAGGGACTCTAGGCAAGCTGACAATAGAAAAATGCTAGGGAATCATCCTTCCCTACACTGTGAAAATGTGTTGCTCTCATTGTTAATAAAAGGCTGATTGGCTGATAGCTAGGCAGGATTTTCAGGTCAGAAAGAATGCTGGGAAGAAGGGCAGAGTCTCAGGAGTCAGGAGCAGATGCCAAGAGAAGCAAGATGAACGTGCTGTGTTGAAAGAACGTACTGCCAAGTGGTAGATGAGAAAAATGGGTTAGTTCAAAATAGAAGAGTTAGCTAGTAATACACCTGAGCTATCGGCCCAACAGTCGGGAGCAGCTGCCAGGACACTGAGAAACTCCACCTACACAAAAAGTTGTCGTACGTTCCTCAGAAGGTTCGAATATTGATCCACTTCCAGCAATAAGCAAAAATGCCCTATATTATTGCAACTCTCTCTGAACACTCAGATTTGGATCTATTGCTCTTTGATTTATGAACAGTACACATCAGCACGCTTCTTTGAAAACTCAGAGACTTCAGAGGGTGTGTACCAACGGGAATGGGAGTACTCAGTATCTTAACAGCTACCAGGTCGAGATGGTACAACCTAGCTGAGGCTCCCAAGGGTGCCTCTGCCACATCAGGGCTCCCAAAGTCTCTGACTCCTGTCCTTGGCATTGGTGTTCAGAAAGGAAAGCTTCCATGCTGAAGGTACAGAGGCCTTTCTATGCCGGTCTTAATTCCACAGCTCATTGTGCATTAGATCTGACAGTTTGGAAGCTGCCAGAGATTTTACTCTCAGACTCACAATCCTTTCAGGATAATGACTTTGCATCATAGTTTGTAACTTGCAATTAAACTGTCATTTCTTTTTATACTAATTCCTAGCAGAGTAAGTGGATCATGAAGATCAAATTTCCCATCAGAAGGGCAGTTACAACAGCCAGGGTTATACATTCATTTTAGAGTTTTATTTTAAAATTAAAAAAATTCATCTGAATATATAGGTATGTTTTCCATAACACCTAGCTATGACATACACTTTAAATACTTTGTGTCTGTTTGTGTGTATGTATGTATGTATGTATGTATGTATGTATGTATGTATGTATGGTGTTTGCATGCTCCAGTGCACGTGTGAAGGTCAAAGAACAGCATGCAGGAATCAATTCTCTCCCTCCACCATGTGTGTTCAAGGGAAGGAACTCGGGGAGTCAGCTTGGCAGCAAACTCCACATATGCTGAGCCATCCTGCAAGATACATCATACTTTTAAAGTTCAAAATAGAATCTATAGATGGTCCTGAGACATTTTCCACTTCAATAAACCTATGTAAAAGACCACAGTTGGTTACTCCTTAGCAATGGTCACTTCAGAAGACACTGTGGTCTGTCCAGGGGTCCTCAGACAGTCACCTTTGTCCCCCTGTATGGCTACAGTGCTTCTGTGGCCCTCATGTTGCCAACATTCCAATGTGGAATTGAAAGCGGACCACCCCGTTTGTCTCAGCCTTTTCAAACAATGGGGTCCTCTCAGAGCACAGTTCTGTGAGCAAGGATTTCACTGCCTTAAGTCATGTCTCAGGATGGCAATGAACCCTCAACCCCAGCCAGACCCCAAAGGCCCCTCGCTCCATCTCTTGACAGTTCAGTGGCCTGTGCTATCTTTAAGGATCATTAAGTCAGTCTGACCTTTTCCTGAAAAATAAAGATCTCATTCTAAATTAGCAGGTGTTCCTGAAGCCTTCTAATCCCGTATCTCAGTATCCACACCTTGCGAATGATGGCCAAGTGAAGAACTCTCATCCCAAGTCTGGTAGCACAGAGGTGCAATGCTTGAAGGAAACCCTCAAGCAGCAGGGGGTGTTCTTCCAGATCAGTGCCACAAGTGTGGCTGGTGGTTGATTTGACAAAGACCTCCAGCTGAAAAGCAGAGCACCCAACACTTTCCATGTCACGATACACTCCTCTTGCACACCTAATGCTTTCAATGTCACTATACACTCCTGTTGCACACCCAACACTTTCAATGTCACTATACACTCTCATTGCACACCCAATGCTTTCAATGTCACCATACACTCTGTGTTCTCTTCTCTCGCCACTAGTTAAAATTGCTGGAAGTACACAACAGAATGGCTGAATCCCTAACATTAACCTTTAAGCTCAGGGACCTCTTCCCTTGCCTCTTCCCCCTAACCCCAGGCATGGCCAATAGGCTCATCACAAATATCAAATCCCACATGTTACAGGCCTTGTGCACGAAGAGGGTCCCCTGGGGCAAGTGAAGAGAAGCGGGTTTAAAGTAATTTGCATGTTTGTGCTTCTTAAAGGAAGTGCAATTCCCATTTTTGTCAAGCTCTCCAATCACAAGGGCAAAGATGAAAACGGGCAGATGAATCACACCACGGGCAAAGTCATGAAACTGCAAATGAGGTTTGCCTATTTATGGATACCCCAAAAGGATCTCAGTACTGTCTACAGGGAGGAAACCATCTGAAAATAGAATACAAATTCACACAAGCAATAGGAAACAGCAGTTAGGTACCAAGCCCGGCCTTCTTTGTATCTTTAATTTTGAGACAGTAAATCGGCCAGGCAGGCCTTAAACTTGCCACCCTTCTCCCCAGTTTCTCTTAAATCTTCTGTAATAACTAGTCTTGTAGGCACAGGGGAAAGGGGGTAGAGAAATGGGCAACAGACTGAACATCAGTGAAAACTCCATGATGTGTTGACCTGGTTTACAGTCTTCAAGAGACACGTGAGTGGTTTTGATGCTTCCGGGACAAGGGTGACTGGCAGGAACCTCAAAGCCAACGACAGGTCTATAAAACACCACGCACTAGTCGTAGCCCCAACTGCACTTTATGTAAAACTGTCCAAGTATATGTATCTGCAGGCCTAGAATCACGGCACATTAGCGCCGGGCGCATTGAAGTATTCAAATATTAGGTGAATACTGAGAATTTGTTTAAAGCTTGATATTATCATAAGTGATTTAACTTTTAATGAGAATTAAGATATGGTACATACCAGTAATACCAGTACTTAGGAGGCTGAGACAGGAGGATTGTGAGTTTAAGGACAGCCTGGTAACACAGTGAGATAGTGTCCTTCTGGAGCCCTACTCTGGGATCCCCACACCGTGGTTAGGGTTCGACTCCATGCACACATCAGCCTGCCATTCCCCAACAGTTGAAAGCCCAGGAAGAGACTAGCACTCCCTGGAGCCCCTCAGTCAGCAAGGCCCTGTGTCCAGAGACCTATCAGTCATTACCAGGATGTCTGGCCTCATTCACCCAGCTGACAAAAGTCCCATGGTGCTGTGTGTTTGAACCATTGTACCTGGAATGCAGCCAAGGTGTCCACTGTTTCAACAGGGTCATCAGATGATCCTGAAATGCATCAGTCTGTCAGGGCATCTGGACCAATCCCAGGACATGTCCTCTGTGACGCACCAAAACATTCTGTGCTCTGACCATCAATCAGGCCATTTCCACTGATTCAGACAACTCCTCAATAAAATAGTGAGCCAGGGTGATTTATTTTAGAATTCTGGCTCCACCACCAGTTTAAGAACATAGGTCCCATGTTAAGGCCCCTTCTGACTACCTCTCTGTGCAACCAAAGCCTTGGAACATCACACTGTGGTCAGAATCCAGGCTTTGGAGCTGACGACTGCTTTAGAACATTGGCTTCGTCATCAGCACGGTGTGGCCATCAATAAACACAGGTGTGCCAGTCATTAAACTATCACGTTACCTATTTCATAGTATTAATTTTATATTTTAATAGTCTTGCTGTGATTTGGCTACACATGCTACATTTCAAGAATACAGATCAGGGCTTGCAGAATGGCTCAGTGCACAGAGGTACTTGCATGCTGGCCTGACAACCTGAACTCAATACCAGGTCCTACATGTAGGCAGGGGAGGACCAACTCCTGAGAGCTGACCTCTGACCTTCAAATGTGCACTTTGACATACATGTCCGTCTACTCCACTGCCTGATTTCACGCCCCTCACACACCTCTCTCTCCCTACTCTCTCACACATGAGTAAAAATTCAGTTTAACAGCACATTTATAGAATTACACAACTCTCACTATTACCTAATTTTAGACTATTTTCCTCACTCCAAAAAGGAACTTCATATCCATTAAAAGTTACATCCTGTTATTTTCTTGCTCAGACCTTGGACAAGACGACCCACCTCACAGCTCTGTGGGGTTCCTTCTCTAGAGCTCACTGAGACAGAACCGTGCCTTAGGTGGTTTTGAGGCTGCTTTCTTTCCCTTAGAGTGTTCTCAGGATCGACTCATGTCGAAACTATCACAGTACTTCACTTCGACAGAGCTGGATAGCCCTGCATCACGTGAACATACCCACTCCTCTGCTGACATCTGTGCTGTTTCCATCTTGGTGTTCTTATTACAAACACAGTGCTGGAGAAAATATTTGATCACGAGGTTTTATGTGGAAGCAATTTTCATTTATCATGAGTACGAACTCAGGGATAGAATTGTTAGCTCTTAAGATAATCCTCACAAAACATTTTGAAGAAACGGGCAATGGGTTTTCCAGAGTAGCATTTCATAAGCTACTACTTATGAAATAAATTATGATGTAAGAGTTAGCCAATAAGAAGCTAGAGCTAATGGACCAAGCA
>LOJH01011360.1:9832-26555 GCA_001685095.1 Ellobius talpinus
TCTCTCTCTCTCTCTCTCTCTCTCTGTGTGTGTGTGTGTGTGTGTGTGTGTGTCGTTTGTGTGTATGCGTGCAAGCACATGTGCATGTGGAGACCAGAGAACAGTTGTATAAAGTGGACTCTTTCCTTCCACCTTTCTGTCAGACATGGGGATTGAATTCAGGTCACTAGGCTTGAATGTCAGGCACCTTTGTGCATGGAGTCAGCTCACTGTCCCTGACCATCTCATTTTTTTGAGACAGGGTCTCTCACTGAACCTGGAGCTTAACAACTCAGCTAGACTGGCCTGTCCCTGCCTCCCCGGCTCTGGGATTATAGGCAAACGCTACCATGCCCGGTATTTCATGAGGGCACTGGAAATTGCTATGCATGTCTTTATTCCCACCTGGCAAGCATTTTACTGACTGAACCATCTTCCCCATTCCAAGAGCTCTCTGCATCTAAAGATGTTCCATTCTCCCCATTCCTTGCCACTTGGAAGAGTACCATGTTTATCACACCAGCAACTCCCAGGGGCCAACAGCCTTCTGAACCAGCTCTGCAGCCCGTGGCACCCAAATTGGTTTGAATCACAGATTTGCAAATATTTCTATCTGTAGCAATGAGGTGTTTCACCATTGCAGAAAGCCTATTATTTTATACATACAGCAATGCTTGCTGAAAAATGTATTTTACTTAGAGGAAATCAAATAAGTAAATAGTGGGGAAGATATGTAAATCAGCAGAACATAAAAACGGCTCAGAATAAAAAGAATGTGTTATATTGGAAGTACGCAATTTGAGCTGTTGCTGACGGAGCCTTTATGAACTGCTAACACTTATTTATTTGATACCCAGACTGGATGATCTAAGAGTTCTCAAAGGTAGTTTTAAAAATGTGAATAGTATGGAGAATTATGCGAATTCATGGGCTGTGTTCTTCAACATCATCAAAATGATTTTTTTTTAAAAAAAATATGAGCTGAGTAGGGGCAGTGGAGCTGGGCTTTTGATAGACAGTGGGTACCTGCCCGTTTATTCCTAAGACACACCTGGAGGTAAGCGAGGACTGGAGGCCAGCCATTAGTCTAGAACGCATACTCATTAGTGCACTCCTGCCTGCCTTCAGCCAGCAACTGGCCATTGTGCATTTACTGAGCATCTCTTGCATGCCAGGCACCCGGAATGCAAACAGGGACTTCTGGGAGGGGAAGGTTTGAGATGGTAGCCTTGTTTCTCCCAGTGTGGGTGAGGCTATGAAGAAGGATGGGCCAGGAGAAAGTTAGGAGGCCCCCTGTGACTGAATGGCAGGAAACCATCCTGGAGCTGAATGCTAAAGGATGTAGAAGCAGAAGCCCTCTGGTGACAGGCGCAGAAGACACAAGCCACATCATGGAGGGAGCCGGGGGTTGAGGACCCGGTGGGACAGAAAGAGATCAGAGGGACCTGAGGGCTACAACACTGACNGGCGGTGAAGGAGACCCTGGGCACCCAAAGCCAAATGGGCCCCAAGGCTGTTCTCAAGGTCTGCCCTGGGCTCCAGGTTCATCACAGCTAGGGTGACTTCACTCAATATCTAAGGAGAATTGGAGTCACCCTGGAGAGGGCAGACAGAAGGTAGAATGGAATTGTTCCAGTTCCAGTTTCTGAATGTACACTAGGGCTTTCTGGACTGGGTGCTATATATCACATTATCTCTCTTTGTCCCTCTATCTCTGTTTCTGTCTCTCTGTCTCTGTCTCTATCTCTGTCTCTCTCTGTGTGTGTGCATAAGTGCACATGTGGAAGTTAGAGGCTGACATCAGGTATCTTCCTCAATCACTCTCTACCTCATTATTTGACACAGCATCTATTACTTAACCTATGCTAACCATTTCTGCTAAACTTCCTGGTCAGCAAGCCCCGGGGTCTGCCTACCTGTCTGTGCCTCCTGAAGTGTACATTGTACCCAGCTTCTAATATTGTTGTTGCAGAGCTAAACTTGGTGTGTATGCATGCATGGCAAGCACTTTACCCATGGAGCCACAGCCCAGCCCCTTCATTAAATTTTTGTTGTTTATATCTCTTACTTATGTGTGTATGCCTTATTGTGTGGGTGCTGGAGGAAGCCAGAAGAGGGCGTCAGATCCCCCGGAGTTGGAATTACAGTAAGTCGTGAGATGCCAATGTGGGTGCTGAGATCTGAACTTGAGTCCTCTGCAAGAGTAGCGAGTGTTTTTTAACTGCTAAGCCACCTCTCCAGCACGTTCATTAACCTTTTAAACTCCTCCAATTTAGAGAGCATGTGTTTGTTCATTCTGAGTGCAGGGACATACACAGAAGGCCTAGCATGGCTCTCTGCAGGCATTCTCTTTATTCTTAATCCCATCAGCAGGTACTGGGGACTTAAAGATAAATGAGGCTTGGTTGGATGCTATTTTTAGAGGATGCTGTCTGTGTTCAGAATCCTTCCTGGATCACGGTAAGGCAGAGCTGCAAGAAAAACATCCCACAGTTGCCATCTAATGTCCCAGCATGCACTGCAGTGGGATGCACTGCAGCAACAGGCCGAGTGGACAGATGGGCATCACACACCAGCTTCTGCCCTGGCAACTAAGAGGCTTCGATTCTTTCTTCGCAGGTTGTATTTTGTGCTCATGTGCTCAGGGCTTTTCTGGGAGGGGACATTTTTATAAAGCTACTAAAGACACGTTGATCTCTGACCTCCTCACCTACCACCCCATCTCCAACATATGCACACACACAGCCCTGCAAACATGCATGCACACATGTGTGCACACAACATGTGGGTGAGAAAAGAAGGGAAAAGGAAAAGGCCTTGCTATCATACACAGTTGCATGGTGGGATGTGCTGGCTATAGGCTGATGGCTTGGGACAGCCTGTGCATGCCATGAGTTAAGGGTGTTCATGTGGAAGGGGAGGGCTGAGACAGGGAGGGGCTCAGTACTCACATCACTTCCAGCCGCGCCGTTCGGGAGTCGTTCCCTCCCTCAGATACAATTTCACAGGTGTAGTCCCCAATGTCCCCTGACCACGTCTGGCTAATGAGAAGGGACCCGTCCTTCTCCACCATGATTCTCGAGCTGCTGGACGGTGTGATGACCACGTTGTCCTTTTTCCAAATGTAACTGTGGGACAATCAGAGAGTTCATCATGAAACCTACAGGAGCAGGATCCCCCACCCCTTCCTTGACAGAGAAGAGCAAGCAGCTGGTGAATTGGAGAACACAGTAAAAATCACTGAGCTATACTTTTTACAAGTGTGAGTTTGGGGTTGGAGAAATGGCTCAGTGGGTAAGAGTGTGTCCTGCCCTTCCAGATGACCCAAGTTTGGTTCCCAGTACCCAGATCACCTATGGGGTTTGGACACTTTCTTCTGGCCTCCTTGGGCAATTGCATATATGTAGCATGCAGCCACACAGATACACACATACACACACACAAACACACATACACACAGAGACATAAATAAAACTAAATCTATTGAAAAGGTGAGTCTTTTGGTATGGTGGAGATCAGGCAGATATCTTGGACAATATACAGAAGCTGATTAATAACTCAGTGACTGAAACAGGACAGCGATGGCTGGAGGGGTAAGTTAGTGGATAAATGCCTGCCTTTCATTCAAAAGGAGCCGAGCTTAATTCCCCAAATCCACGTGAAATGTCTGGGGATGATGGCACACACTACTATTCTCAGCACGAGGGAAGCAAAGACAGGTAGGTGGATGGGGGTGGGAACCACTGATCTCCACCCCTACTTTGGTCTAACTGATGAGCCCCTGGTTAAGTGAGAGACCCTGTCTTGGAACAAGATGGAGGATCTGAACAATGGCTCCGTGGATAAAGTGCTTTCTGTACAAGCATTAAAACTGGAGTTCAGCTCTCCAGCACCCACATGGAAGCTGAGTGGGTATGATGGCCCATCTGTAATCCATGAACCCAGACGAAAAGATGGGATCCCCAGAGCAAGCTGGCTGCTAGACTAGCCAAGTCGGGTTTAGCAAAAGACCTTGTTTCTGTAAATGAAGTGGAGATCCATCAAGAGCATCACCCTCTAGCCTCTACATGTCTATACATGCAAGTATATATGCACCTGCACATGTGTATGCCTTTTCACATGGGAATATGCACATACATACACACACACACCCTTGTGCACCACAGATATGCTACTCCTAACATACACAACAAACAAAACCCCCAAATATAACAATAAAGATGACTGTGGATATCTGTCTGAGTGTGTCTGGGAGGCAAGGACTCTGGGGCAGAGACACAGCTGTTACCCACTGAACTGCACCCACCCAGCTCTCCTGCCTCAGTAATGCTTGCTAAAGACCACCAGAGAGGAACCTCGCCTCCTGAGCAAAGCTCAGTGCATCTCGTAACTGTCCTGCTAAAGTTCCACCACCCTGGGCAGGCTGTCTCTGATGTCACCTCTCTTCCTCATTTAATCTTTATGTCATTTTAGCACATTTTTCTTTTCCAATATAGACTCAATTATGAGCCTGTCCAGCCCTAAATGTCCCTGGGCAGGGCCCCTACTGACGGCTGGATGAGATGAAAGTGCTGGTCTTTCTTTATTAGAATAATTTGGTCACATTTTCAAAATGTACTGGCCCTTTCCGCCCTGTGTATTCACAGCACAAAGTTTTGTGAATTAGTCACAGGAGGTCATCCTTCAACACAAGAGACAACCGTGAAAAGCCCACCCAGAGAGAAAAATAGATTGCCCTGTGTAGCCTGGGACCCTTGAAAGTGGGTACAGTCCAGGCCCTTCATAGAAAAGGGGGACTCAGTGCTGCAGAGCACCATCCAAAGGGAGTACTTCTGAGCTCTTGGAGCATTTTTTTTTGCTCCATACCTGCCGCCTTCACAATGAACGGATTTTCTAGGTGTGAAAAGATCTCCTGGTAGGCCTCCCAGGGTCCCCTACGTAACCTTTAACTTGTTGCTTCCTGTGTGTTCTTTGGGTTTTGCATTTGTTGTTCTTATAATTAACCCGCACTTGTATTCCAGCCCCAGAGACTCTGGGGAGTTAGGTGGGGGTGGGAAAATGAATGGTTTGCCAAAAGCCTCCACTGAAGGGTCAAGGTCAAGGGTCTGAACCGAATTCTCAGTGTCTGCTTCAATGACCATCCCCTCTGCTCACTGTTAACTCCAATTCCATCCTTCTGAACTAAGGCAGGATGGCGATGCTGTGCGATGTATTTCTCTCCACCACCACCACCCTTTCCTGGTTCATTTATTTTCAGAGGTGAGTCTGAAAAGTCACAACCATTCTGCTCTTTGCGACAAAGCTCAAAGCTGAGGGCCACCTGTCTGCAGTCAGGCCCTTACCTGAAGTGGTCTGTTTGGGGGGCTTGTTTTGTTTGTTTTGGTTTTGAGACAGAGTCTCACTGGACAGCCCTAAATGTCCTGGAACTAGCTCTTGTAGACCAGGCTGGCTTCCAACTCACAGAGATCCCCCTGCTTCTGCCTCCCTAGTGCTGGAATTAAAGGCATGTGCTACCATGCCCAGCTTGTTTTTGTTTTGTTTTGAGACAGATTTAATGTAACCAAGGCTGACCTTGAATCATCATGTGTCTGAAAACAACCTTCAATTTCTGATCCCCCTGTTTCCACCTCTGGAGTGCTAGGGTTAGAGGTATACACCCTGAGGCCAGTGTATGCCATGCTGGAGATGGAAACCCGGGCTTCATGTGTGCTAGGCAAGCGCTCTATAATTTAGCCACATGCCTAACACAAGTATCACAATTATCATCAGCTTCCAGTCTACAGGATGTCCCACTTGGCATTAGAGAATCTCCAAGCCACCTGGCTCCTTCCTTTGCCTTGTTTCCCCTTTACTTCCTTGGACATCCGCATACCTTTCTTCTCCCTGCTATCCAGAAAAACCATCCTCACGGGATGGAAAACCCCTCCTGAGCATTGCAGAGCTCCCATGTCAACACCACCAAAATCCTATTCCACCCCTCTGGATTTCTGTCTCATTAAGTATCAGTCCCGGACAAGAGTGTTTTTACTGACAGTGTATTAAACTTGGCAGGAAAATCACAAAAAAAGCTGTATTGAAGCCACGGAGTGGAGCACAGCCCACTGTAAATAATACATAAGGCTGGAATGGAAGACTGGTTCCTGTGATTAATGATGGAGCCTGCCACTGGGAGATGCCATCATTGGGGATCTGCTGCAAAGACCCCCAAACTTTCCCTTCTCATCTCAATTTTCCCTTCATTAGCCCGAGGAAGCTTAACAACTCCTATAGAATGAAAACAGTGTGAGCAACCGGAGAGAGGTCCGAGGGTCGTGGGTGGCTCCGCAGCACAGGGTGGCTGTCGTCCCCTTAATCACTATGCGGTCCTCCGGGGGGTGAACGATGGACGTTCGATCTGAAACAACACAAGTCACAGCCCGATGAAATCACCAGTGTGCGATTCTGTAGCCCCCGGGGGACAATGAATTGGTCATCTGACATCAAAGCCTCCAAATTCGCTCTCATCTTGACAAAATGGGTGTAAACGGAAGCGCTCAGTGACATTCAGGGAATGGAAAACAAGCCTTTCTGTGTGGCAGCAAAGTCAGTTAACCCAGCCGCCCGCTCCTAAGCCCTCCCCGGTCTCCAAACTCTCCAGAAGAGAGAAAGAGCTCCTGCAAACGCTTAGGGAGTCAGTCCCCTGCTGCAGGTTAGAGTCTGGACTCTTTGGAGCATCTCTCTCTCTGTGTGAGGATGTGTGAGGTCAGTCTTAGGGGCTGTGCCTCTGAAGCTGTCTACTTATTTTTCTGATGGGTCTCTCACTGCCCTGGAACTCACCAAGTAGGGTAGGCTTGCTGGTCGGTGAGCTCCAAGTATCTGCCTGTCTCTCATTCCCTGATCATGGGATGGCAAGCATATGCCATTGCTTCCAGTTCTACGTGGGTTCTGGGGATCAAACTCAGGTCCTCCTGCTTGTAAGTTAAGAACTCAACTGTCTAAGCAGTCTCTCTAGCCTGAAGTCTGGACTTTTAAACCAGGGAAGAGAATGGAGGCCTATCATTCTAGTTAGGGAGGCCGAGACAGGAGGACCAAATTCAAGACCAGCTTGGTCTCTGGAGTAAGTTCATGGCCAACAAATTTCAGAGTAAACTTAAGCAGCAGCCTAGGAAACACACCGAGACCCTTTTTGTAAAGGAAAAGTAAAAAGAGGGCTGGGGATGTAGCTCAGGGGTCAAAGTCCTAGGTTTAATCCCTGGTGTTGCAATGAATGTACAGGTAAATAAATAGTATATAAATAATATTGAGATTCTTCACTAAGATAATTATTGTCTTAAAATTTTCTAATGTCCACACAGCACCCTGTGACTTTGGAAGGCGCTGTCATTTGCGCTGTTTGATTTAATCAAGAGCAAACCTGTGACGGCTGTCATTACTCCTAAATCTTGAGCGTGAGCATGGACCCCCAGGCCCACTGTGAATTGCCTAGGACCACACAGCTGGTGAGAGGCAAGGCCAACCGGCTGTCCCCATCTGAGGATCCCAGAACCCACAGCTACTGCTGCAGATGCCAGCTTCTCCAGTCAGCCTGGGCCACGCTGTCACACACCTGCCAGGGGGCACCACTTTGGTGCCATACGCAGAACTAAAATTTGTGGGTCCCAGGGCTTCACTTGAGGCTCAGCATGGTGGCTTTCCAGCTGCGTGTCAGGAAAGGTTTCTGAGTCTTCTGGCCTTTGCCTATGAGAGGGCACGTGACTGTTCCAAGCAGCTTGACTGAGCAACCTGGATAACTCTATAGGTTACTGAACTGGCTCGCTGTCACTCAGCTAAGCATGGTCCCAATGCTGATCCTCAGCAGATCCACGGAACTTTCTGGAGAGTGATCTGTGAAGAGCAAGACCTCACATTTTCCCTTCCCACAAGTTTGAAAACGTGAAGCTAATGTTTTCCCATGCGTCAAATGCACTTGACCCCCACCTCCAAGTTTAACAAAACCTCTTTTTAGTACTTTGCCAACAGTGTAGGAACTAAATGAAAAGAAATTGATGTTTTGAGAATATCTAATAAAAAATTGAAAGGGTTATCTGGAGCTGGGGAGATGGCACAGTGATTAAGAGTGCACACTGCTCTTGCAGAGAACCCGAGCTCAGTTCCCAGCACCCATGTGAGCTGTCGGCAATTCCAGCTTCAAAGAATCAGAAGGCCTTTTCTGGCTTGAAGGTACCTACACTCATGTGCGTGACCTCGACTCCCCTAGACCACTCCCCTAGACATATAGACAATTGAAGAAAAAGAATCTTTAAAATTCCATTAAAGGGGTCATTTATCAAAATGTACAGTGATGGTATGAGAGAAAATGCCAAATATGAGCAGAAGTGTGTATGTGTGTGCATGAACACACGCATGTGTGTATGTTCTTTACAACTGACTGCATCTTCACATAATAGTGGAGTGAGTTTGAACTTTCTCACTAGAGACCCTTACAGAGACTGTCAGTGCACACCAGCCTTTTCCATTTGAAAATGAACTGTTAGAATGTTGCCAGGGGTAACAGGAAGAAAGGGCACTTAGGCATGAGAGCAGAGGTTCTCAATCTCTGGGTCATAGCCCTTTTAGGGGTTGAATGACCCTTTCACAGGGGTCGCATTTCAGATATCCTGCCTATCATATATTTACATTACGGTTCATAACAGTTGCAAAATTACAGCTATGAAGTAACAATGAAATAATTTTATGGTTGGGGGTCACCACAGCATGAGGAACTGTATTAAAGGGGTGCAGCATTGGGAAGGATGAGAACCACTGCACTGGAGAGGCAGGGAACACTTGGTGTGTCATCATGCTACAAAAAATAATTCTTTCTGTACATCAAGGAACAGTGACCTACACTGAGATTGACATAAACTGAGGGAACGAAGATGTCCCTACTGTTTGCTTCTACTATATCCCTATGTAATTTATGTAGCTGAGCAATAGATATTATAGAAAAAAATATGTTCTGTTGTGCATGCACACATGTTCGTGTGTGCATACAGAGGCCAGAAGTCAATGTCAGGTGTCTTTCTTAACCACTCTCCACTTTATTTCATGAGGCAAAGACCCTCACAGTACCTGGAGCCCCAGGGGAGACTGGCTGCCAGAGAGCTCCAGGAATTCTCCTGTGTCTGGCCCTATAGCACTGGGGTTACAAGTGTATGTCTGGTGGGTGCTGGGGATCAAACACATATCCTCTTGCTTGCACCCCAAAAATTTTTTTGACTGAGTGATTGCCTTAGTCTCCAAAATACTTTCTTTAGAATATCAATGAATGATTCAATTTCCTAATAAAATTAATCAAAACATTATTTTAGCTGTTCTAGCCAACTGGGTATAATAAGTCTACGGATTTTAAAAAGTCGATCTGCTATGGCTCTTGAAATAGCACCACTGACTCTCTGGATACGCCTCCTAATTATTCTTTCAGAAACAGAAAAATTAATTACTCAACAGATTTCTATAAATTAGTTGTAAAAATAATCATCTTCTTTGAACTAAGTGAGAAAATCTAAAGGAGTCCTGACATCCCCGGGACACAGAGGATGCGGTGATGCTAGTGGCATTAACAGAAGCGACACAGAAAATGGTCCTTACTCCACACGGTGAGCATGGCGGAGGCATTCACTGAGGCCTCGGTGTTTGCTGCATAGCAGGTATAGTTGCCAGCATCCTGGATGAAGACGGGGGCTATCCTCAGCCCCCCAGATTCCAGCAGCATGAACCTAGGAATCCGGACAGAGCCACTGGCCAGAATGAGGTTTCCTGAGGAGCAGAGGAGAGCAGGGGGTCGTTAGAGGAACAGCAGTGGCATGGAAGGAGAGGGTGGTGCCGTTGGCAAGACGATAATCCGAGCAAAGTGAACATTCTATGTAAAATAGCTGAAGCGTTTTTCCCATCATTGGCAAGAATGCTGAACACCAGGAACATCCTGGTTGCCCAGTACTGTGAGGTCTTGTTAAGCAGACTCTGGTCTGTGTATGGATCCTTACCTGTGGATGACCACTTCTCATGCTTACTTCATATCTAGGGCTTACTATCTCCAGGAGCCCCCGTAGGGAGAGGGCACTCACTGAGGGTGTATGTAAAGGAAAGCCACATTTACACAGTTACTACTGCTCTGTCATTGCCACTGACTTTCCTAAGGGTTTTTTTTTTTTTTCAAAATAGTATGTGTGTATGGCAGTGGGTTCTCAACCTTCCTAAGGCTGCAACCCTTATGTTGGGGTACCCCCCCAACAACAAAATTTATTTTCATTGCTATTTCATAGTAATGTTCCTACTGTTATGAATCAAATGTAAAAGTCTGTGTTTTCTGATGGTATTAGGCGACCCTCATGAAAGATTTGTTCCCAAGGGGTTGCGACCCACAGGTTGAGAACCACTGGTTTATGAGTGGTCTGCCTGCTTGTGCGCAGGTACAAGTACATGGTGTGAATGTATATAGTGGCTGACCTTTTTTATTTTTTAAAGACAGAGTTTATGGCTGGGAACTGGGGTTTACTGAATGGTCTAGCCTGTCTGGCCACCAAGCCCAGGGATCGGCTTGTCTGCATCCCCTGTGCCAGGATGATGGGTGCATAGCTTTTTACATGGGTACTGGTGATTAAACACACACCTTCTTGCTTATGTCACAGATATTTTACTAGCTGAACCATTTCTCCAGTCCCCAAGTTTTCCAGAAGCCCAGGGTCACCTGTCTTATCCACACTGCACCCTGGCATCTAGCCCCTGGTGGAGACATTCAATATGTGCCATTTGGTCTTCACTGAGGGAATGAATGAGAAGAAAGAAAATGCAGCCACCATCCCAGTGTTTTCCACATCAGCCACGTCCACGCGGCTGTAGAGCCACCTGCCTCTCTTCCACGTGATGGCGGGTTTGGGAGCCCCGGACACCTCACACCTCAGGACAGCTGTCATTCTGTCAGTCACTGTGGTGTCCACTGGACGCTGGATGAAGGTAGGAGCAATATCTGTGGGGAGAAATTAACAGTGAACTGTGGCTCGGCTCTGACAAGCCTGCCTGGGAATCTGCGCGGATCTTGCAGGACCAATCAGAGGGAAAGGTACTATGTCAAAAAACAGTAGTCATTCTGGAGTGGTTCCTGCCCTGTGCCACTAGGAATCACCTGTCTTTGCTTAGCGTCTAACGGGAAGTGGGTGCCTTTCCCCAAGCCCAAGGATCCAGGAAGGGCATTTATCTACAGAAACCAACTGGCTTTGTCCTTCAGGCAACAGACTGTATCAAGGACAGGATGACATGTCCACACTTCCCAGGGACTTTCTGAAAGCTGACATACAGATCTAAGAACCCCTGTCCCATGCTGTGGCTCATTTTTGTTCACAGGGAAAGATGGGCAGTGAGAGGGCCTCACAGTCCCAAGCAAGAGGAAGGAGACAGGCATGTACTGGAATAAAATGCAGCCAATGTTCCAGTGTTCTCCAGATCAGTCACACAACTGCATAGCTCCTGCCCCTCTTCCACATGATGGAGAGGTGCTGGGGGCAGGGGGGTCTATGTACCTCACATATACTCCCATTCACTCCTGCAAGGTTTTGCCCTCTGTGCTATGGAGCTGTGGCACAGACCATGCCCCTCAAAGTATACAGCATCCATTACCAGACCCTTCATAGAGAAACAAATAGTCAACAAACAAACTCAAACTACCTGGTCAGTCTGCATCAGAACACCCTGGCCATAGCTGCAAGGTGGGTTCTAAATAATCCTAATGGATGCAAACTCAGTTTCTGGCTTAAACACCCAATATTATTGCACCTGCCTGGAGCAAGATGGGTTTCCAGTGCTCTGCAGTGGAGGACAAGTGTGGCTGCCAGATAGGGCCAGGGACAGTGACCTCCCAGATTTACCAAAATATACGTGTGCATTTTAAGGACTTACCAGTCTCTTCACATGCTGCAGGGAGCCACCAGTTCCACTTGCACACATGCCCCCCCACGGCCACACTCCCCATGGTTCTCACACCTGCAATATCAGCACTTTGCCTCCAAAAAGGGTCAAACTTGAAAGGTGCAATTCCATAGCCACTAAATTCTACTTCATTTCAGAAGAACAATGTTACGACTGTGGGAGATTAGAAAGCAAACCCGCAGATACAGTGAGAGCCTGTACTTTTATTTTATTTTTCAAAGACAAGGTGCTAAGGTATTTCTGCTAATGGGATAATAAAAGAAACCCACAAAAGAACTATAATTGTTCAATAAAACTAAAGTAGAGAATGAATATTTTTTAAAACAGGAAAACGATCAAAAGGAAAAGATTAGGAGTGAGCTATATACTGGATAGTCTTTCTCATTCTGTCCAGGGGGACAGAAATGTTTTTCTACTTGTCTAAAAAGGAAGATTTTTTTTCTTAAAACAAAGAGCAAGGCCCACAGGCTTGCCTAGGTCACGGTTCTCCTTACCTCAGCCCTCATCACAGGCTTCTGTCCCTTCATCACCCCAGGAGTCTACAGGACGCTCCCACGCTGTGTACTGGGGGCAGAGTGGGCAGCTTTGACCAGAAGGCTGGCCATGCTGATATGTGTTACTCACTGGTCACATCCAGGTAGGTGTTAGTCTGGATCTCCCCTCCTTCATTACTGGCAAAGCACTGGAAGATTCCGGAGTCTTCTGGACTTAGCTTCTGGATGTGCAAGCCTCCGCTGGGAAGCACTTTGTACCTCGGGTTCTGGAGCTTGCTCACGGGGACAGCATCTTTGTACCATTGGAGGGTGGGAAGAGGAACCCCTGAAGAGGAATAAAGAAAAATATTACACCCCAGGAGCTCTCTGTAGGAGGGTAAAGGCGAAATGGCTTCAGAGGCCCATATGGTAACCTTCTCATGCCATAGCCTATCTATTAGGGACACTTCCTTCACCTCACATGGAGAAACCCACACTGAGAGTTCTGAAGAGGAAGAAGGAATCAGCAAGGGCCATGGCCCCTGGGTTTGGACTCATTTAGAAAGATTTTAACTGTAATTGCCCTTGAGTTTAGGCCAGAGTTGATAGTTCTGATTCTGTCCCAGCTAGGAAGGCTAGTCCTGGGTTGTTGGCAGCTTCTATAGTGGGTTGACTGACACCCTGAATGTGGGTGACACTGTCCCATGGGCTGGGGTCCAGGACTGAAAGAAAAGGAGAAAGTAAGCCAGGCGGTGGTGGCACATGTCTTTAATCCCAGCATGCGGGATCTCTGTGAGTTTGAGAGAGGCAGGTGGATCTCTGTGGGTTGTGGGTTCGAGGCCAGCCTGGTCTACAGCGCGAGTTACAGGACAGCAAAAAAAAAAAAGAGTTGAGTACCAGCATCCATCTCTCTCTGCTTCCTGACTGTGGATGTCATGTGGATGTCATGTGACCATGGTGTTCCTTATGCCTTGCACCCCCTTCCCTGCCACGATGGACTGTACCCCCACACTTCACTGGTCAGGTACTTAGTCACAGCCATGAAACAAGTTACTAATACAACGGGAAAGTTTAGAACATGACCTCAAAGGCTGTGAAGATTTGACAGGTTGGCCTGGAAAACTCCCGCCGTGCACATGGCAAGGGCTCTGGATAGCGTGAGTACTCATGATCACAACCAACAGCAAAGCTGTGGGCCATGAGGAGTCTTCGATGAGCCCACGGTTGTCAGTGACCTCAAGGCAAATCTAGACTGCTGGAGGAGTGACTTCAAAGCCCTGGAGAGACCCTGATTAAAGGGGGTGGGGACATCTGAGGGAATGTATGTCCACCTAGGACACTGAAAAAGTTGTTTTGTTCCTAAGACCCACACGAGTACAGGAAGAAGAGGGTGCACAAGGCCTTGCACCTGTACCCCAAGGTAAATGGTAGGGTGCCAGACTAGAAGGACTAGGGAACCAGACAGACTCAGATCTCAAGAGTCCTGCCTAGTTTCCCCTTCCTTGTGTGTTGTATCCCAGTGAGAAACAAGGCCCGGCTTCCGTGGTGGACATTAAGACAGGTTCACAAGGGCCATCACCACAAGGGCCATCCCCTGTGCGGTAGATGGAAAGGACTGCTGTCAGCCTAAGTGCCCGGTGAGGACTTCTGAAGCCCTTCTGCTCTTCTCAGGGCTGATAACTATGGCTCAGCATTGTCTGGGGGCAGCCCAGTCCTGAGCAGGGAACCCGGGGCCCTCTACCAGCAGCTTCTGTGCAGGGCTAGGTTCCCTGGGGGAAATCTCTGACCTTCCTGGAGTTCAAGAGGACTACAACCACCCAGAGTGAACTAAGTGTGCAAAGAGGCTCCATGGAGAATCCATGCAAACCCACAGGACATAACAAACTCCAGAAATACACTGGGCATAGAAACCTGATGAGACACTAAGATTTAGTTCTAGAGTTTAGGTGCTTTTGTTCTTTAATTTCCCTAAATACATTTTTTTGTTGGTTTTGAGCAAAAAAAACCCCAAAAAACCAAACAACCAAACAACCAAACAACAACAACAACAACAACAACAACAACAAAACACCTTGCTATGTAGCCCAGGTTGGCCTTGAATTCTTGACTTTCTTGTTTCAGGCTCCTGAGTGCTGGGATTACAGGCCTGTACCTCCAGGCCTGGCACCATAAAATGGATTGAAGTTTTAAAAGGCACATTTTGCTGAGATTCTCTAAGGCTTACTCAGACCCCTGACTCAGTCTCGGTGTACGTGGGTGTAGACGATCCATTTGGATGAATAGAGCTGATGTTGGGAGCGTTTCCAGACGATGTGTTCTCGGGCAGTTCTTCCCCTTAATTACGTTTCCTGTCACCTCTCATTAAATCAGGACAACTTTTAAAAATCCATTTCAAGGTAAAAGCATATGCAATTCACGTAAGATCTCATAATGGTGATTACATGATGTTGCTCTCACTGGGAAACTTCTCCCCACTCCCCATGCAGTTTGCTACATTGCCAGAGTTAGCTGGAAATCACATGACCGTAGAGGAATGTAGGAAGGCCTGCTCCATACACAGTTACAAGTCTACGCTTAACAGTTTACCCCGCAGAAATTCTGCAAGAAGAGAGTGGCCCCCGTCAGAGTAATAATGTCAGGATTGCCACTTACTGAAAAATAAGTTACTACATGGGAGGGTGGGAGGGTTTCTACTGGGGGGCATTTCATGTTAGACGGGAACCATATACCCTTGCAGTAGTTGAGAATGTGCTTATTTCTGAAATAGAAATGCTGCCCAGCTTCTCGCATACAGAGCTAAGCTTTAGGGACTGCTGTGGCATGAGGAGGAGAATGAGGCCACACAAGAGAAGGCTCTCCACTCAACATCTATGCCGTTCCTCTCTCAGCTTCCTCCGTGGCTGCGCGAATGGAGTTGGAGCTGGGGAGAACAGAAACACAGCGTGTTTAGGAGTGACTGTGACGAGGGGCCCTGGAGTGGGAACTGGAGGCTGCAGGCCCTTTGGCGAAGAGCAAGTCTGACGTAAACCACTGGAAGGAACTCCTGGTCAGAGATGACTCTGTGTTCACCAAGAGCTCCCATATCTGAACAGAATCGTGAGGTGGATATGGTTGAACACAGGTGTGGCCTGCCCTCCTGCTCTAAGTCCTCAGCATTAGCTCTCAAGGGCAGCCGAGTGTCATGGCAGGCGCATGGGTAGAGGCCATTGGCTGGGTCTTGGACTGTTCTGCATTGTCCCATGACCCCAGTATTTGGTGAGCAGGTTCTATATGCGAGACACCTGGTGACAATTTTCCAAACCCTGTCTTGTTTAATCCTGGAGACTCTGAGCACAATACTTAACTGTGCCTTCTCTGAAGCCAGGTTCCAAGAGAAAGCTAAAAACAGTCTGGTCTTTTTTTTTTGGTATGAGGTGCCTTTAAAGCTCATTAGCAAGCCACGGACAAGTAGGAGCACTTGCCCCGGCTTCCCTAGCTAGCTGCAGACACCTGCTTGCCCAGGTGCTCTTGGTTCATCCTATGGATGGAAAGTCACAGGCAATGATCAGCTACATGACTAAACCTCAGAAAAGGAGGGAGTCTCCAGCCCCAGGACATACATTAGATAAAAGCTTTTCATCCTGAACCAATTGGATAGGGAATTTAGGGCATTTTTCCTGCCTTTTCTATAGGCTGAGGCTAGACTTTGCAAGGTCATAAAATGAACTGCTTCACTCTCCCTACTCGGGGTCTCCAGTGCTCTCATTATGAAGCAAGGGTCATTGTTTCTCACCAAAGCAAGGTTTCCCTTCCAGCGCTGAGTGGGTGGGAGAAACCGTGCTTATGATGCCAGGTCCAAATAGACAGGAAAAAAGCCTTTTCATCTATATGGGTCTTGGTAACAGATTGCCTTGTAAAGCCTGTGTCATGTGTGCGTGTGTGAGTGTGTATGTGTGTGTGAACATGGGGGCAGTATTCTGTAACTTCCTGTGTAACCACACAGTAAAGTCATGGACAGAGTAATGGGTACAATGAGCCACAGGAAGGAGGGACAATGACGTGTAGAACAGGAGAGCTGCCTCAGAGCTAAAAGGACAGAAAGGCAGGAAAAACAAACAAATAAACAAACAAAAACTCATCATGATAGGGCCCTGGCACGTGACTTAACTGGCAGAGTGCTTGTCTAGTATGCAGGAGTCTCTTGAGTTCCATCCCCGGCACTGCATAAATCAGGTGTGGTGGCTCATACCTAGAATCCTGGCACTTGAGAAGTGAGAGGTGTGGTGCAGGAGAATAATCTGTATTCTGTCAATCATGTATTTTAATAAAACACTGATTGGCCAGGCAGG
>LOJH01011361.1:0-19204 GCA_001685095.1 Ellobius talpinus
AGGTCTTTGTTCCATTTGGACTTGAGTTTTGTGCATGGTGATAGATATGGATCTCATCATGATATTCTCTATCATTCACATTTTATGTAAACGTCCATGTCCATTATAATTTTCCTATAAGATTGTACCTTAGTATATGTTTGAGAGTTTTTTTAACACTGAATCATACCATCTACAAGGAAATGAAGTCTAAGCATGGAAACCAGTACGTAGTAGAACACATACATGCTCACAGAATACTTGTGCAGATGTGTGCATACACATGTGCATGCAAATACTACATAAAATGTAACATGAAAATAATGCTAAGACAGCATGGCTTGTCTGAAATGAGATGTGTTGAGTGTGTAAAATAAACTTCTATTTTAAAGAAGTAGAGGAAAAAAGCATAGTCTATCTTGTTAACATCCTTTTATATGTTGATATGATGATGATTTAAATGTGTTGAGTTAAAAGTTCTGAAATAAATTGATTTTTTTAGAGACTCACTCTGTAGCCCAGGCTAGCCTCAGACTTGTAGAATTATCCTGTCTTAGCTTCCTCAGTGCTATGTAATATTCTTCTAGGGATGCAAAAGACCAGATCTGATTAAAAACAGATAAATGCATGTTTATTGGGCATTGTTCCTAGATGGGTTCACCAAAGAACAGGGCCAGAGATGTTGCCTGCCCAGGCTAAGGCAGGGAGGGTTTATAGACCTTAGGTGAGAAGTGATGGCGTGCCAGCCAGGAGCTGAGGCTGTGCCCAAGTATGGTCAAAAGCTAAACCCCTGGGCAGGCACTTGGGTGAAGTGTCAGAAAGGCGGCTTTCATCGGCTTCTAGAAATGTGGAACTGGGCTTTTGGCGCCATTCCTTTGTTGAGAGTTCTCTCTCAGTGTGGGCAGTTGGGGGAAGTAGAGCAGAAAGGCTTTCCCAGCTTGTGCAGGGCGAGCAGGGGTTCCAGCCAAACACTATGCAATAATAAAATGTTGTTACCTGTTTGGCTCACATATTTCTGCTAGAAAGTACTACTGTTAATTTTTAAAATTCAGTTACTGGAAAAACTGACCAAATATTAATATATTTAATTGTTAAGCACAGAAAACTTTATTTGCACACTGTTTTAATAAGATGGGGTGTGTGTGTATGCACGCACTTATGAATTCATGCATGGCTATATATGGGTGTGTGCATCCATACATGCGTGCGTGTGTGTGTGTGTGTGTGTGTGTATGTGTGTGTGTATGGATGTAGGGAGGGGTTCAGAGATCGACATAGTTGTCTTCCCC
This sequence comes from Ellobius talpinus, assembly GCA_001685095.1. NCBI lineage: Eukaryota > Metazoa > Chordata > Mammalia > Rodentia > Cricetidae > Ellobius > Ellobius talpinus. Next base: position 1,269 of record LOJH01011361.1, read on the forward strand.
AGCCATCCTCCACATCCGGAGTTCTTAGTGCTGTGACTATTACGGTTCCTCTTGTTGTGGTGGCCCCCCAGTCATAAAATTATTTCATTTCTACTTTATGACTATAATTTTGCTAGTTGTGATTTGCAATGTAAATATTTTTGGAGATAGAGGTTTGCCAAAATGGTCAAAACCCACAAGTTAAGAATGCTGCTCCACGTTGTCTTTCAAGGCAGAGTCTCCTCCTGAACTGAAGGTTGCCTCCTATATAGTCTGGCTGGCAGTGGCCTCCAGGAATCTGCTTGTGTGTGACCCAGGCTGGGGCTCGAGCTATGAGCACTGACCACAGCACATCACTTCTTCCATGGGTGCTGAGAATCCGAACTCAAGGACACATGCTTAGACAGCAAGCATTGACTGAGCCATCTCCCCCAACCCATAATAAGGCATTTCACTTCAGAGAGCTCTGTATATATTATTTATGGATAGGATGTGGCAGAGTTTAGCACTGAGAGTATGCCCAATTTTCAGCTTTTTTAAAAATAGATGAAGGCATTGAGTTGTCATAAATGAATAGGAAAGACCACAATCCTAATGTTGTCCAGTTCTCTAAACTCTTCTTGTAACATTTTGATTTTGATATCACAAAAATGCTAATTCATCTATATTATTTGATAAAGTATCTGTTTAATTTTGCTAAACAATGAATTAGCACTTGATTTACAAAAGAGTGCATTAGCCCATAATTAAGAGTTATTCCCCAGATGTGGTAGGACACACCTTTCATCCCAGTACTTACTCGGGAGGCAGAGGCAAGAAGAGCTCTGTAAAGCTGAGGCCAGCCTGGGCTATACAGTGGGTTAGGACATACAGAACTACGCAGTGAGACTGTGTTGAGAAAATAAAAAGAAGTTATTCTGTTGTGTTTGGAATTGTCTTGCTTTGGTGCCCCAAAGGTACCATACCCCAGTGGACTAGATGGAAGACAGAAAAGGAAGCCTGAGCCTCATTCTAGACCTGTCAGAAGAAGGCTTGGGTTGATTTGTTAATTTGTTGGTTTGTTTTGAAACAGTCTCATTAGTCCAGGCTAGCCCTAAACTTGCTATGTAGCTGAGGATGACCTTCTTATTTTTCTACATCTACCTCCCAAGTGCTGGGACCAGAGGCACAAGAATTGCTTTTAGCAAAGAACATAGATAGTAGTTGAAGGTCTGGGCACGGATGCTGTGAAAATAATCAGTCTCCCTGTGCCCCAGACACAGCTCGCGTCAACACAGTTGCTTTGCCTGCTCCATCCGTGTGCTGCTCTGTCACCCACTGCGCTTCAGTTACAGGGGCTACGACTGCAGGAACAATCTGTTCTACACACAAACCGGAGAAGTGGTGTACCACATCGCCGCGGTTGCCGTGGTGTACAACAGGCAACAGCACACGCAGAGGCTCTACCTGGGGCATGACGATGACATTCTCAGCCTGACCATCCATCCAGTGAAGGACTACGTGGCCACTGGACAGGTGTGCTTCTCTCCTCAACGACCAGAGCCTAGCAAAAGAGAAAGGGCAGTTAATCTCTAATCCAGTGTACCTAGAATAGAAAAATGTGTTTGGTAGGAATACATAAGGCATGAAGCTGGATGTTCTGAGAACATTGAGGAGGCAGGGCTGGGGCATGGGGGTAAAAGTTATGACAGAAAGACAGCAAAGTGGACAGATGGAGTGGTGTCCTCAAAAACCCCTTAATACGGAGCCACGTGCTGGGCAAGCATCTGCCAAAACCCAGCTCGAGGCCACAGTGAGGTTCTTAGATGCCTCAAGCTTGTTTCCTCATCAGGAAAATCTGGGCTGGGCCAAATTGTTTCAGGTTGTCTTTCCAGCTTACAAATAATGTGTGTTGCTTTATTTCTGAGCCGTGCTTGACCCAAAGAAGCTATGCTATCCTCAGTACCATGGATGCCTGCTTAACACCACACATCCTGTTGCTGCAGGTCGGAAGAGACGCCGCTATTCATGTATGGGACACACAAACTCTAAAGTGTCTGTCCTTATTGAAAGGGTACCATCAGAGAGGAGTGTGCGCTCTGGATTTTTCAGGTAAGCTCTCACTAGTAGCACAGAATATGACTAATTTAGAAAAAGAAATCCTCCCTACCTGATTGCGTTCTGAGGGTAGCGCGGGAAGCTGTTTGCATGTCACCTCCGAGCCTGAGATGGGAAGCCATGTATGAGCACCTCGCCTAGAGAACGTGGCCTTTGGGCCACACGTCCTTTCCTTGTCATTTTCAGTTCCCTCCCAGGTCAGCACCAGTTCACACTGAGCTGGGCATCCACTTGAGTCAGGGAAGTCTAGGGCAGCTGCCGCTGTGGAGAGTCTTGGCTGCAAATGTCTAGCAGTGATGAAGAGCATCAGATTTAAATCAGACAAGTGGACTTGCCCCGTAATCACAACCATTGTGAGGCCGAGGTAAGAAGGGATTGTCCTAAGCTGGAGGCAAGTGTGTGCTGCGCAGGGAGCTCCAGGCCAGCCTGGAATGCAGCGTGGACCATGGCTCAGAAAGCAAAACATCAGTTCAACAGTTTTCTCTCCAAATAAGCATTGCTTCTGACTTAAAATATAAAGAGCTAGAGAGGGGCTACCTACAGACGGCACTTAACAAAACTTGTAATTTGGAAACAAATTTTATATTTGGAAAGGAAAATTTCCAAATTAAGTTATGAACTCAACACCATAAAAATCCTATTGGTAAATGCTGCTGTCTTTAGAGTAAGTTTGCTTGAAGCTAGAATCTACTACAGGGGATGGAGAGATGGCTTTAAGTTAAGAACACTGACTTTATTTTGAAGGATCCAGGTTCAATTCCCAGCACCCACATGGCAGCTCACAAGTGTCTAAAACTCTAGTTCCAGGGGATCCAACACCCTTTTCTGGCCTTCATAGGTATCAGGTGTGCACATGGGGTGCATAAATACATGGAGGCAAAAGACCCACAGAAACACAATAAAGAAATAATTTTTAAAAAAGAAAGTCTATTACAGATGTTACTACTGAGAAAAATTTAAACATTTCATTGTAGAAATTAGGTCAATAAAAAAATCCTAACCTTTTTCAGAATAAACTTGATTGTGTAATTTCCTTTTTCTAACTAGCATTCAGGTATTTCAAATGTACAACAGCAGTAACTAAATTTACAATCTCTTCCTGCTCTCCCTCTCCTTCCCCTCTTACTTTGCCATGCTATTTTAATGCTGCTGGAGCTATCCCTCACTGATAGAGCACTTGGCCAGTATCAGCACGATAATAAATAGAGAAAAAATGGAAGATTTTTGGCGGAAATTTCTGTCTCACCTGCCAGTTCCCAAATAACTGATGCAGAGGCTTAATATTAATTCTAAATTCTCAGCCAATCTCTCAGGCTTGTTACTAGCTAATTCTTACATTTAAATTAACCCATTTCTATTCATGTATGTATTGGCACGTGGCTTGTGGCTTTGCCTGTCCTCCAGCATGTCTTGCTCCCTGTGTCTCCTGGAGACTCCCCTGACTCCGCCCTTCCTCTTCCTATCATTCTCAGTTTGGTTTTCCTGCCTAACCTTATTCTGTTCGGCTATTGGCCAGTCAGCTTGCTTATTAATCCAATCACAGTGATAAATCTTTACAATGTGAAAGGGAATTATTCCACAGCATTTCCCCCTTTTGTCTAAATAAAAAGGTTTTTAACTTTAACATAGTGAAATTATATGCAATAAAAACAGTTATCAAGTAGGAATGACAGTTACAATATCCAGTCTATTTGTCTTTGGCAAAATTAGAGAAAATACTCTATTATCTGTCTTATCTTTGTATGTCTAAAGTTTTATACCTAATTTGCTTTTTCTATTATAACTAAGAAAAACTGTAATTATAGCTATCAAAGACCCCAGAAGGATGAAATGTTACCTAATGACAGTTCCTCTGTATGTTGGGGTATCCAACTCTGACCTACAGGCCTAGCATGTCTGACAGACTTTCCTGTGAAGCAGGGAATGTTGAAGGACTTCCCTAGCTTGTATTGGCAAAGTTTGGCAATCACTTTTTTTTGTCTTGCTGATCCAGGTTGGACAGTATACTGTTAGCAATTGAGGCAAGGGTGTAGCATGAATAATAAAAAAAAAACCTCAGAGACAAAGTATTGGGGTTCAACCTGAAGATCAGAAAAGCAAAGCAGCCAGCCACTGACTCTCACCTCTACCACAAACCAAAAATGGGCAATCCTGTCTACACAAATCTTCAGATTGAGACTGAGTGAGACCTGTCTCCTCCCATTTGATATTCCTCTCTAGTGCTGTGATTAAAGAATACACCACCACTGCCTGGCCTCTACAGCTAACTAGTGTGCCTGCTGGGGTTAAAGGTTTGTGTATCTACTGTCTGGCCTATATAGCTGATTAGTGTGGCTGATTTGCATTGATCTTCAGGCAAGCTTTATTTATTAAAACAAATAATATACCACTATATAAGGGTAGTTTCTTTGCCCAGTGGCTAGCTTTTGCCACAAAGAAAGCAAACTCCATATGGGATATCTTCAATGCCCATTATCTTTCCTAAAGTAAATTTGTGCTGCCAGAAGCAGACATGTCTCACTGTCATGAAAAGCATTATGTTATTACACATATTAAATGCTATATTTTGTAGGTGTTTGAAGACCATATATCATCTAAATATATCTGTGTATGACCTTGAAAACATACCTAACATGACTATAAGTTTGCCCTATTAATCTTCAGTTTTTAAGTATACATTACATTTTTAAATAAGCTGCATAAACACAATACCCAAAACAAGAGTAGAATGATACATATAATATAAAAATTAACTTTAAATTTATAACAATAAACCAAAATCATAGCAGTGTAAAATATTTTGAGATTAATAGTTGTTTTTATTGGATTAAAGTAGTCAATAATCTACCTTTTATCTTATCATTTCTATATTATATTCCCTCTTTTCCTTTAGAAAGAGATCTTTGAATTTAATTCTTTTGTTTAGCTTTTTCCCTCACCATGGCCAATAACAACTTGTAACCAATCTCCCTTAAATGATGACAAATGTCTATAACCCATCTTTTGGGAGCATGAGCATTGTTTTCTCTAGAGTGCTTTCTGTTGTCTGGTGGCACTGGTAACCTTTGGGGGAACCTTGAGAAAATCAGAACAATTGTTAGGTCTTAGTTGAAATTATTTATGAGGCTGGATCATCTCAGTCAGTAACCTTGAAGCTGTTCTGGATGCTGGATCACCTGGTCCATCAGTTTTCATTGGTGTCTGGTCCCCTTGCTCTGAAAATACATAAACTTTAAAGGTAATACCCATATCTATATTAATACAAGTATAAACTGTACATTGTACACAAGTCAACCAAAGACAATTTGTTATTTTATTCTTAAGCAGGTAAAATATATATATCACGTGTCTTATGGTTCTTCTAGGTTTGTTTCTTTTTGTTGTCAGATTTTTCAGGGGGTCTTCCTCAATCAAACCTGATTTTCCTTAACCTGGAGTGAATCCACAGCCTCTAATTTCCTGTGAAAATAAATGTATAACCTCTCCCCCAAAGCAACATATCTTTTGACTTAAATTTTGAAATCAAGATATTTTTAAAATATATAGGTTGGTTGAATCTAGCAGTTTTATAATCCAATGTCTCTTAGCAACCAAAAATTTCAAAGACAACAAATAACATACAGAATCCAGACTCTCTGTGTATTTCCCATTTTTATGTGACTTGTTATATTTTTTACTACTCTAGTCCTTTTTAAGGACTTTTTCTACCCTTTTTCTTTTCTCTACCAAGCCTACATATATATTTAACACATTGTTAAGGGTTTTGTTCCATCTGAATCTATCTTTCCTGTGTACCTGTAACCTTTTTTGTCTGCATGAGCAAATGCCCTAAACCTGCAATGCAGTGTGCTGGCAGAGCTTGCACTGGCAGCTCCAGCTGACAGCAATGGCTGGGAGAAGCCTCTCTGTACTGCAGCCCATGTGAGAGACTGTGGGAACCTACCACACAGCTTAGCTCATGGTGTTTGGTGGCTGGCTCCATCTCACAAGCAGCTGTCAGGACATGCATCTCTGCACTGCAGCTGGTACGAGACTGTGAGACTAGAAAGCTGTGTGTGTCTCTGTTTCTAGAACCTTTTTTAAAACTTTCTTGGGCTTTATGTGGATAGACATGGCCCCGCCTTGGGTGCCGTTTGTTGGCAGACATTTCTGTCCCACCCACCAGTTCCCAAATAACGGATGCAGAGGCTTAATATTAATTACAAATGCTCAGACTTGTTACTAGCTAACTCTTACATTTAAATTAACCCATTTCTATTAATCTATGTATTGCCATGAGGCTCATGGTTTTACCTGTCCCCCAGCATGAATTTCTCCCTCTGCATCTCCTGGTGACTCCCCTGACTCTGCCCTTCCTCATTCCATCATTCTCAGTTTGGATTTCCTGCCTAACTTTACCCTGTTCAGTTACTCGTCAGCTTGTTTATTAAACCAATCATAGATACGTATATTCGCACAGTGTGCAGAAGGGATTATTCCACAGCAGAAGATGAATGAGGAGAGGGGTAAGGAGAGGAAGAGGGAGAGACTGAGAATGAATAAGATTGCATTAGACAATTAATAGTTGCTGGGCTTTTTTTTTTTTAAACGGGAAATGTTTTAATGCTTAATCTCATTCTATCCTGCTTACTTCTGGAATCTTTTGGAAGAGAGTTATCATCTCCACCATGGGTCCCCCTTGGTTGACTGACTAGGACTGTGCCCTCAAATGGAAGCTGATGACATTAGCTTTTCCTGGCCGCATTTCCCCCGCTAGCCCGTTCATGCTTCTTCGCCTCTAACTGCAGTATGCTTCTGCCTCTTTCTACTCGTGTGCTTTGTTCAGGGTTCCCAAGTCTCAAAGAGCAAGACTGACTTTTTTCCTCCATCCTATCAGGCAGAAATAGCCTGCTCCTTCTGCACCCTGCAGCTCACCATCAAGAGCTTTCATGAAAGCTCTCAGGGGCCATGTGTTGCCATTCCTTGGGCATCTCTTGTGTCCTGTACAAACAGTGAACTAGGGTGTTCAGGAGCACCCATCTCTTTGCTCCCACACAATACATGTTTTGCTGTGAACAAAGAATTTGCTGTAGAGAATGTTATGGATGAACTAACACATGAAGTTTTGCTCAATGAGCTTTATCCTGCCTCTCACTGTTACTGTTAGAACTTCACATTGCAAATCATATTTTGGAGAAAACTGTCTCTTTTCTTAGCAATTGCAAGATAACACAGTATTTTATTAAAATTTACTTTACCTACAGATATGGACATATATTGATATTGTTTTATAATAATTTTAAGATAGTTTATTTTAAATTTTTCTTATACACACATATGTGTATATCATATATTGAACATGTTCTCCCTGCCCCCTTCCCCATCCTCCCTTTTAGGTCCTTCTCTCATTGTCCTTTCTGTTCCCCTAAATAATTTTACTTCAGTTTTCATTTAATGTGTACATACATGGGTATGTATATATTATATATTACAATATATAAATACATGAATATGTGTATAAGATCTAAGAACCACAAAGGAGAGGAAACAAGATGTTTGTCTTTTAGAGATAGTTTTATTTTGCTAAATATGATCATCTCCAGTTGCATCCATTTTCTAAAGACACAACTTCATCATTATTGTTGAAAACAATTCCGTGGTATTTATAGACACGGTTTTCTTCTCTGTGCCTCTGTTTGTGGACACCTGGGCTAGTTCCATAGCTGCTGTGCATAGAGCTGCAGGAAGCATGATGTGTAGGTGCCTCTGTGATGTGTTCACTTGGAGTCCTTTGGCTCCAGGCAAAGGAGGGGCATAACTGGTAGACCTAGCTTTTTTTTTCTTGAGAAACATCCACACTGATTTCCACGGAGGAAACATAAACATCTATGCTCTGGAGGGTTAGAAAGACACTTATTAAAATAGTAAAATAAAAATAATAAAACCTAGAAGTCTGTAGGATTACGAGAATCCAGTACATCTATGGTTTGGGTGACATTGAAAATGGATTCAGTAATTTTAGATAGCAATTTTGCTGCGTTTAATAAAGATTGTGCTTGACAATACAATCATGTGAACTATTAGTATCTCTCAAGTTGAACAAAGAAATAAAGATAATGCCTATCACCAATTTTCTATGAAAAACGGTAATGTGTATTAGCATATAAAAGGGACCAGCAATACAGCTAGAATTTAATAATCATTCAAGTACCATTATAGGGTGAGGAACCCAGATGCTCTAGGGGGAGATGATTCTGTCAATGACCTTTATCCCCTGCCCACGTTTAAAGAAATGTCTCTGTTTCCTTTAGAACCCTGGCAGGAATAGATGAATCTAGCCCCTTTGGGATAGCTCTGTATATGTTTTCTTGTTTTCGCACCAGCCTGCTTTATGCTTCCAAGTTAACTTGTCTTGCGGACTCTTGGATGTGAAGCTCTTCTGCTGGTGAAGGGCGTTTTAGTTTTAACAATACAATTCCCATTTCCCAGATAGCAATCACTAAGGAAGAACCCTGGGGAACTGCATTTTGTCTGTGAGGTTAAGTACAGTGTTGGTACATGGGTGGCTAGAAAGGAATGTAGCCTTTGGTTGATGGTTTTGGAAAGCACCCAAGGACTGTTAGGAACTTCGCCTGAGATCTGTTCTGAGTGATTCATCACCACAGATGGTTGCCACCAGAGGACTGAGGGAAGCTGATTGGTCCCTGTGGTGCAAATAGGGAGAACTTTTTGGTTTAATGTCTAAAGATAATGCTCCATTGTAACAATGTAACTGTTGACTTAGCCTCTGTTCCACTTCCTGGGTGGAGAACTGAGATAGTTGTTTAGGTGGTGTTGAGGTCAACAGTTGCAGGTCCACAAGAACCCCGGTCTTCTGGCTGTGTCTGGGGGTGTCACCTGGAAGGAAATCTCCTGGAAATTCCCCCTCCTCCATCTTTGGCCCTGGCCCTGCTTATCGCTGGCGCAGGGCCCCCTGCAGCATCCTGGACGCTTGCTTACTTCCTGCTCCCTGAATGCACCAGTAACTTCAGCTGCTCCTCCCATCCTCAGATTTAAATGGGCGGGGGCAAGTGGTGCCAAGAGGCCACCACGTGGAATAGGCTCCCATGAGTGGAGAGCCTTGCTCTGAATGACATTAACCTGAACTAGGAAAAGAGTAATGGTGTCTTCTGGAACCATTAAATGGCTTAGCTCACACAGCTGTTGAGCTGCCTCTCTCCTGCCATGGAGGCAGGGTGTCAACACCGTGCCCATGAGTTCTGTGGTTGGTGACCCCAGTTGTGTGCCTCAGACCCCTCCACAGTCACCAGGAGCGTTTCGCATCTGTTAGAAAAACAAGCTGTCTTGTACATATAAAGCAGGTCAGTGTGAAAACAGGACAGTACGCATGGGGATAAGTGAATCTGCTCTCACAGCTATTCTAAAGGAATAGAGATAACTAAACGACGTCAAGGAGTGAATCATATTCTCTTATTCAACAGAGCAGCACCTTTTAAATTACGTTTATCGATTTGTGCCCACAGTGTGTGCCTGATGCAAGATTAATAAAAACTCAGAGAAATTGGGGTTCAACCTGAAGATCTGAAGGGGAAAAAAACCCAGCCAGCCACTGGTTCTTACCTCTACCTCAGTCCAAAAATGCCGATCCTGCCTCCAGAGATCTCAGAATGAGACTGTGTGAGAGCTGTCTCCTCCAGTCTTCTGTTCCTCTCTAGGACTGGGATTAAAGGCAGGCACCACCTGGTTTCTATGGCAACTAGTGTGGCTACGGGGATTGAGAGTGTGCGTCACCACTGCCTGGTCTGTAAGGCTGACCAGTGCGGCTGTTTTACTCTCTGATCTCCAGGAGGCTTCATTTATTCGAATACAAATGAGATACTACCGCATGTGCCATGGCGTATGTGTGGAGGTCAAAGGACAGTGTTCACGAGTCGGTTCTCTCCACCGTACAGGTCCCAGGGTCAAGCTCGGGTTGCTGGGCTTGGTGGCAAGCACCTTTGCTGGCTGAGCCCTCTCTCAGCCCTTGGGCTGCTGCTCGGGAGCTTGGGGGACCATTTTTGTTTTGTGACAGCATATAATAATGAAAGTACTTCTATGTGGTACAGAAAAACCCATCAGGAAAAGTTCAGCTTCATGAATATTTTCCATCTTAAATGTCAGCTGCATTGTGCTTAAAGGCCTTCGTACCATGACATTAGTTCTAGAACCTATCCAAAAATGGCTAGACTTCCCTGGCCATTTTCAAGAAGCCTATGCATCTTAATGAGTCCTGACTAGGATGATGAACTTGTAATTGTCTAACTATGCTTTCTTTTTCTAATTTGCCCTTTACTGTTGACATCAACTGCCTTAGAGCTCTTTCTAGACTGTTACAACCATCCATAATTAATACATGCTGTGCCTAGAAAGACTGAAAAGGACATCACCAAGACTATTAAAAAAAAAGCCGCTAGAATTGGAAATGATAGATTTTCAAAGGTAAAGCCAAGTCTCCACAGGGAAAAAGGAAACTAGGAAACAGTAAGAAGGCCCTGCTTTTCTTTCTAAATAGTGTGTTTTATAGAAATGGCTTACACCTGCCAGTACCCAGGAGCACTCCCTATCCCAGAAGAGTGAGCTTTTGTTGGGGTAGAAAGGTCACATAACTGTGAGGGTGAGATGGTGGGTAACCTCACAGAAATTCTACAAAGAAACCCCCAGAGCTTCCCCCACAAAAGCAATCTGCTTATGGATAGGGCTTCTTCAGAAGACAGACATTTTCAAAACTAACATTTTAGACGTGTGTGACTCACACAGCAAGGTCATATTGACGTATCAAGACAGTGTTCCGGAGACAGCATAGGTTTAGCTGAGTCAATGCAGAAAGAAGATGCAGATTTGTGCGGTGTTTTCTAAGGGAATGATGGTGTTTAAAATAGCCATATAACAGTCCGGTTCCTTTATATCTGGGCCGCCCATCCCCACCATCTGCACGCACCCAAAACAGCTCAGTGTAGGGTACAAAACATGACGTACTTGCTATGAGCCTTAAGAATGTATGATCTTAAAGGAAGAGAAGAAGCATCAGAAATAAAATCAGCAAATACTGAAGTTCATTAGCACAGACACAGCCAGGCCATACCAAGAAATAAGGAAACTATGAGAATGTGGGTGGTGAACAGGAAGTTCCCGCTCCACAAGGCTGAGAGACTATCTCGTTTAAAGCTTGGCGTCCTTTGGGAATAAGGACATGAATCGTTAGCTTATGGTGCTCACCTAATGTAATGGACTCCTTCAGCATTGTTAACTACTTCATGTAATGAATCCAACTTGTGTCTATAAAAAGTTCAGGTAATCTTTAAATCCTAGTTTCAGATGGACCTGGTGGTTAAGGATTGGGAAGATCTGCTTTGTTAAGCTGGAGACTGCTTTTCCTTCCTCCCCTCCTCCAGACAACTGGGATAGACCATCATTTCCATTTGGCTAGAGGGTCTCTGCACAAGTAAGGCCACTCAAGTTTGGACACTGGTTGGCACTTGAAGTTGGGTTACCAAAGATTTAGCCTGTGAAAATTCAGGAGGCTCGAGTAGGTCTGAACTCCTGATAAGAATTTATTTGATCTAAGTTCTGTGTAACATAAATATAAATATTCGGTACCAATTCAGATACTGCCTGAGACATATAAGACATTGTTCTTGCTTCTCTAAAATTCCAGTTTAATAAGACTTGCTCTACTTTACCCTAGTTTAGGCTCTGTCTATCCCTGGCCTGCCTTTGAAAGTCAGAGCTGATAGCTTAAATGGTGAGTCAACCCAGGGAAGCAGCTTCTCACACCCTTGTATGTCTTTAGTGTTGATCCTTTGTAGAAGGAGAGGAGTCCCTGATTAACTGATGCAGAATCTCCTAGCAACCACACAGTGGTGGGAAGACGGGGATGTGGCCTGTAACACTATTCCTTTGAATCCAGCCTTGCAAGGAAGTCCAAATGAAATGCTTATTGATTGTGCCGCCTCTTCCATCCTGAAGGGAGGAAGGCACATTGACTATATTTACTTCAGATTTGATTGTACATTCACTATACTTAACACTTAAAAATAGCTTAAATGTCAGAATCATAGCAATAGTTGGTAATAGTATCAATATTTAATAATAAAGTTATTACAATAGCATTATTAATAATAATGTATTACAATAGGTTAGAAAAGATTAGCTGGTAGGTTGGTCAGTGTGACCTTTTGTTTCTCGAAGGATTTATGTAGCAGGCTTTCTTGAACCACCAGCCCCCAGATCATAATATAGAGAGTTATGATTAATTATAAATGCTCAGCCTTAGCTTAGGCTTGTTTCTAGCTATCATTTTTTTAAACTTAACCCATTTCTACTAATCTGTGTGCTGCCTTGAAGCCTATCTGCATACTGTCCACCCTGCCTTACTGCTTCCTCTGTGTTTCTATGTGGGAGCTGGTTGGTGGTCCAAAGAAAGCACCAACTACAGATTCCTGTGGAGGAACAGACAAGTAGGCTCACATCAAGGGCAGGACTACAAGAAATTTGGAAGGCCGTGTGTCTGTGTGTGCGTGTGTGTGCACATGTGTGTACAATTATGTGATTTTGGGCATGTGTGCTTCTTGGGCTCCAACACAGGCCCCATGCTTGTCAGGCAAGCTTTGCACTAATGAGCCACTTTCCTGCTTAACTTTTCTTTACACATATTTTCTAAATGTCTATAACAAACACATTTCATTTGAACAGGAAAAATAAGAAATCAAGGACTTTTAGTTGGACGGTCATATTTTGTAAGAACATTTGAAGCTACGTTTTATTTCTGTAATGTTCTTAACTTGGCAGTTAAACCAAGGTTAGACTTTTTTTTAGATGTTTCTAGAGTTGAAAATAGCCCAGAGTCACAGAACCCAGTGACTCCCCTTCCAATAAATTTCCTAAGATTTGTCTGTCACAGAATAAACAAGACTCACGCCGCTTCCTTGAGAGGCCCTGCTAACTCTGCCTCTGTTGCAAGTCTGGTCAGTGGCTGAGCTCACCTGCCAGGGGTGTGCATTCAGAACCATGGCTATTGCTGGTCACACAGTTTGCTCCTCCAGATGGATTTGAGCCTAAAGAGTATTGTTGAATTTCCTGTCCCTCTTTGCAGTGCATAAACTGTTTCTGCTTCTCACCGAAGAAATGGCTTGTTTGACATTTGTATTGTTTCCACACAGCTGATGGAAAATGTCTGGTGTCGGTTGGTTTAGACGACTTTCACAGTGTTGTGTTTTGGGACTGGAAAAAGGGAGAAAAGATAGCCACGACCAGGTAAGGATCTACAGAGCGTTCAGGACGTCCTCCTGCTAGCTCACCTCAGGGAAGCCCAACAGTGTCCACTTTTTGTTTGGCACTCATCTTCAAACTCGGATGGAATTCACATGGAAACTTAACACCTAAGTGAACATATACCGCTCCCTTTCATGGTGCCAAGCCTGATGTTCACCATTAATGTCTGATAGGAAACTGGAAAATTCTAGAATGCTCCCCAAAAACCTCTTCATCACACCCCTTCTGTAATACTTCCGCTATCTCTATTGAAGCTTTTTTCCAGCAGCAGGAGACCGCGTGCCTCCCCTCTTGTTTTTGCCGTCTTAGCGGCCGGGGAGGACTGTCAATGTCATTGGAATCAGAAGCACCATTTGTCGTGAGGCTGTGGCCTGTTGGGAAGACAGCCCTATCCAGTGCATCTGCTACTTGCTTTCAGGGCAGGCAAATTGTTCCCTAATCTCCACACCCTATAAATAGACTCTCAAGACCGACTGCTGTCCTCCCTTACCCCAGCTTCCATTTCTGCCTCCTCAGCACTAAATCTGAACCTGTCTCCTCTCATCTCGCTCAGCCATGTGCGTGGCCCTGTCAGAGGTCAAGACTTGGCAGCCACAGTCCAGGAAGGCAGCTTGTTGCCCAGGACAGTTTCACACCCTCTCCATTAGTTATGACACACGCTACCAACGTCCTCTCTGTGTCACCATAGCAAAGTTGATGGCCGAGAACCCTAATGTTTGCTTTCGAAATTGATACTGTCTGCTCCAGTGTTACATGGGAGCAAACGCTTTTGATAGTTGATTATAATGAGTGAAGATCTCCAAATCGCTGGAGACGGAGCAGAGCTGCAGCTGGACCCTTGAGGACTGCACCTGACCTTAGGAGAAGAGATGTTGCTCCGAGATGGCATTCTTGGCAGCAATGGCATTCCTAGTTCCGCCTGCAGCCATGCTTTCTCTTCTTTCTTTCTGGTGTTCCCCCCCCCAGCCTCACTCCCCGACAGGCTCTGTTTTTCTCCCAGACTGAAAGCTGAATTTTAGTTTGTTTTCCTGATAACTACTCCCTGCATTTACATTATCTGTGCCAGCGTTGAAAACTTCAGGATGCCCTCTGCAGCCGCGGGTGGCTCACAGCTGCCTGTTGGACACACTAGGAGAAACAGAAGGAGTACATCTTAGTATTAAAGGGTAAATTTTTACAGGCTTGTGGATAAGATCACTTCTGTTTAATTAGCACAAAACAAGCTAATTTCATCATATTAGTAACGCAGTTTTTGTTCAGAATTGTTCCCAGGACTATGTCCCATTCCGAAGACAGGAAACCTGCATAAAGGAGTGCCCTCTCAAAGCATGTATGTTTGTAGTGATGGCATTAATCAGTACTCTTTCCCAAGTGGAAGATCGTGGATCAGTAAAACTCTGTGGAAGAATGCTTGATTTTTAAAATACTGAATAAATATAAATATTTACATAGTGTTAATGCTATTTGCACAAATATATAAATAACCAACTAGTTAAGTAAAAGGGAAAAAAAGAATGTAGTATGGCCTTGTATGAGGTGCTGTGGTAGTTAAGAATCTAAAACCAGGTGACAGAGATCATGCTGCATATGCAGTGGCTCCAACCTGACTTAGCTTCTGAGGAATTCCTGCAGAGAGGCTGCATGCCACCCCTAACTCTGCCCTGAGGAGTCTCAGTCATTGCCAGATTTGCTTTGAGCAAAGCCTTACCACTATCCTGTTCTGGCAGCAGTTACCCTACAACAGTGTGGTTCCCCTTGGGGAAGGGGCACACAGTGGATAGCTGAGATAGCCTGTGCCCACGTGTGCCATCTGCACACACCACACTCCTGAAGTCACTCTTCATTTGTGAAGGTGTTTATGTGAGTCTGTTCATTATCAGCTCAGGGAAATAGAGACATTCAGGATTATCAGATAGGGCTCTTGTAAGATCTCCACTGAGATTTGAGCCACTCCATTTGGATGCATTTGTACCACAGGTAATTTCATGAATGATTTCTGCCATCTATTTACAAATGGAATTTTTGGATGTATGTATATCATCTGTCTGCCTCTGGTTACAAAACTAAATTTCTTTTCATTTTTAAAAGAAATTATTGGTATGCCTACTTTATTTTTAAGTTTTGTAGTAGCATATTCATTTTACCTAATAATGGGTTTCATTAAATTTTCATACATGTAGATAATGTATTTTGTTTCTATCCACTCCCCATCATCCTCTCTTGTTCCTCTCCCACTTGTTCCCAACTAGTCAACTTCTCATTTCGTGTGTGTGCATGCATGTGTGTGCGTGTGCGTGTGTGTGCGTGCATGCATGTGTGTGCATGTGCGCATGTGTGCGTGCATATGTGTGCGTGTGCGTGTGTGCATGCGTGTGTGTGCGTGTGCGTGTGCGGTGTGTGTGTGGTGTGTGTGTGAAGTAGGGTAACTTACAGCAGCATCCGTGAGGGATTATTTGTGGAAGCATGGGGAATTTACCAGTGACTACCCACTGAAGTTGACTCTCTTTCCCCCAGAATCATTAGCTGCCTGTAAATGCACAAAGGGCCGGGCCTCTTCCCCATGATGGACTGTTGGTGGGTCCGTTCTTATGTAATCACACATGCTGAGACTTCAGGAGTGCCTGGAAGACACAGCACCCTTCCTGCAGCTCCCTCGCTGTCTCCTATCCTCCCCTTTCAATGTTTTCTGAGCCCTGCAAGGGTGATATAGATGTTCCACTTAAGGCTGGGTATTCAACAGTCACTTATTCTCTGCATTTTGACCATTTATGAACCTCTGCATTAACTTCAACCAACCACAAGTTTCTCCGACCCAAGCTGACAGTAGCTCTAAAACTATAAACATAAACGAAATATTTAAAAAAAATGGTTGGACAAGAGACAGCATCATGTCCATTTAGCAAAACAGCAGTGGCTTACCCTTTATGGCCTATGAGCTCCCCAGCCACAGGCCTTTGACCGGGTTTACAGCACAAGGCACAGAGTTGTCCTTACTACGGGGGAGAAAGTGGTTGGTTACCTCCATAACACTCATGCCACTATTGCACCAGTGAAAACATCTTGCCTGGAAATAAGCCTAAATTTTGCATTGTTTAGCATCCCAAAGTGTTCTGAATCACTAGCTGATACCCTTTCTCTCTAAATGGCTATGGGCCAGGGGCCTCAATTTATAGTGAGTATATTTCTAGCCAAAAATCATCTTAAGCCGATATAGTGTCTTCTACAGAATGTTCATTTGAAAGCTTTTCATTAATAATATCCTTCTGTTTCTCCTGCCCAAGATCTCACTATCTCAGAATTATGTGAAATCCTATGGTGGTGTCATTAATTTTATCTTATGGAGACATTTGGATACATTTAAAATTCTTTTAATTCATAACTAAATAGACAAAGGTGGGGAAGACAGCAGGCCCAAACATGTACCCACCATGCTATTAGTTTATAGTAAACTCCTGTGAGTTTTAAATATTTTTGGTTGCTTGTTTATCCTGTTAGATATGCTTAATGAAAACTAAACCAAATACATGTTTTAATATTACTCTATCAATACTTTCATCTAAACTGGAGTTATTTTTCCCTGTTTGTCTCTTACAGAGGACATAAAGATAAAATATTTGTGGTAAAGTGTAATCCACACCATGTTGACAAGCTGGTTACAGTTGGGATTAAACATATCAAGTTCTGGCAACAAGCAGGTACGGTTACATTGTTATTTGGGTTTCTCATGTGTGTAGCTGAGAGCTGTCCCCTTGCCTTGGGATGAAGGGTCCTATTGTCATTATGTGGCCAGTCTCTGCAAACTGAAATGAAAATTTGCTTGATAAATACTCTCTCCCAATTCTGCACTGGATTCTTTATTGCATAAGATGTGAAACGTAGACCCCTGTATGATGCGGTGCACGTTCATCAGAGTCTAGAAACCTTTTGAAAATACTCTGCTATGAAAATAGTGATTTTTATACTTTGTCATCTGAACTGAGAGGGGTAATTTCGCTGTAGTGCTGAGTAGGAAGTAATTACTTTGGTTGAGTGAATAATATTTTCAATATTTTGAGAATTCTTTTATTAATACATTACCGAATTTAGCATATGAATTAAAGCCTGACTCTGTACATAGAAGATGGTCAAAATAAGTCTTTGTTAGGTTACATGTTGACAAGAGTGAGTAATAAATAAACACGAATGAACATGGGAAGCAGCCGACGTTTCTCACTTGTAGGCATCATTACAATTGTATCTGAATTCCTAGCACCGAGCCCAGTAGCACAATGAGCACATGTGTGGAGCCGGCTGGTCTAACACGTTCCACTCTTAAGGGAAGGACAGTAGTTAGCTGCCCAGGTATGGAGAAGCCAGCTGAGTGTAAATGTCCTGAATGGAACTGGGTTATCAGTGATGGTCAGGGAATATAGAAAATGGGAACACCTGCGGCCCAAACCTGACGATTTGTTCCTATATACGATCTCTCCTACACGACAGTTCCTTCTTACCCCAGGGTCGTCATGAAAAGAACTGAGACAGGCCGGGCAGTGGTGGCGCACGCCTTTAATCCCAGCACTCGGGAGGCAGAG